>PVJX010035400.1:0-18262 GCA_004027295.1 Dolichotis patagonum | reverse complement strand
AGATCCAGGTGGGACTGGCCATCTCTGCAGCCATGCCAGGAGCAGAGAGAGCCCACAGCACCACACCACAGGGGCAGGTGCCCTCTATCCCCAATCTGTCCTCTTCGACTTGAGATAGCCACACTTTTATAGGCCATCCACTTCTTGGAGAATTCACAGTGTGGTGAAATTCAGAAACACTGTGGACTGGCTCACCATTGTATGGTCCTGTGTCTGGTTTTTTTTTTTTTTTTGTTATCTATAAATCACTTCTTTCAGATTGATTTAGGTATCAGGATGTAGGTCTCCGCCTTTCCTCCCAATACTAATGTTTTCAGTTCATTTTCTCTGCGTAGCTCAAAAGTGGCTCCTCCTTTATTTGGCCATGTAGAAGATTATCTGTAGTGGTTCATTATTTTTGACATTTTTTTACCACTTTTATAATGTAACTTTATATAAACAAATGTAAAAATATAATGCATAACTGATAAACCAGCATGGTTCAGTCTGCAATTAATTTGGTTCATTATCTATTTAGTAATCCTTTTTTTCCTTTGAGAAACCTAAATTGTTTTTTCAGCGAGTTTTGTATGAGGGCCACTGTGCAAAAGGTCCATAGTGATAACAATGTTTCCTTAATATATTTTGTCATAGTATGAAACAAACAAAAAATGTTAAGTAAAAATGGGTTTCCTTTTATGGCCAGTTCCCTGGAGCAGAGTATAAAATGGTGCTGCTTTTCCTTACTTCTGATTTCAATCAGGAGTGATTTTTCATATGGATCCCTTAAGTTTTTCCCCAACTAATCTGCCCCTGAGGAGATAATCACATTACAATCTCTTACTCATCTTGACTTGAAGGACTGCAGTATATAATGTCTTGCTTGCTTCCTTTTCATTAAACTTTTATTTAAAGAGAAAACAAAACAAAACAGAAAAAAAGGGTAGCAACAATAAAAAATTCCAAGGAAAAAAAGAAAAGAACAAAAAACACTAAGAAATCATTACTTGATGACTTACATACTGACATCTTGAAAATAGTTGTTCAAGTTACAAAGTTAAAACATACAAAGTATACATTCAAACAATGAGACTGTTAATAGTTCTGCTCCACTAGCTAACAAAAACAGTAATATGGTTATTCATCTTACACACTTAAACATACATGGAATTATATCCTTTAGAGCACTTTCTTTTCATCTCTTTTTTACAATAGCAATTACACATTTTGGGTTTTTTTATTCCTATATTTTTTATTACTTTTTACACTAGAGACACAATGCTATATTTATAAATATGATTCTTATTTATTTATTTCACTAATGAGGATAGTCTCAAGTTGTCTCCATTAACCTATGAAGGCCTCAAGATCATCCTTCTTCATAGCTGAGTAATACTCCACTATATAAAAATATGACATCTTTTACATCCAGTCTGTGGTTGATGGGCATCTTGGTTGTTTCCAAGATTTAGCTATTACAAATTGTGCTGCTATGAGCATGGGTGCACATATATCACTGTGATATGACTTTTTCAATTTTTCTGGGAATATACCCAGGAGAGGAATAACTGTGTTGAAAGGAGCTTCCAGTCCTAGTCTTCTGAGAATTCTCAACACTGATTTCCATAGTGGTTGCACTGGTCTGCACTCCCATGAAAACTGCATAAGTGTTCCTTTTTCTGCGAGGCCTCGTCAATATTTGTTATCAGTTGATTTCTTGATGGCAGCTATTCTTTCAGGAGTGAGATGAAATCTCAATGTTGTTTTAATTTGCATTTATTGAATGACCAATGATGGTAAACATTTCTTCATGTATTTAATTGCCATTTGTATATCTTTATCTGAGAACTGAGTGTTCATCTCAGATGCCCATTTTTGGAGAGGGTCTTTGAATTGTGGGTGGATTGATGTTTTTCAATTCTTTATGTTCTTGATATAAGTCCTTTGTCTGAGAGGTTGCTGGCTAAATTGCTTTCCCATACTGTAGGTTTACTTTTCACTTTGCTGGTGATTTCTTTTGAAGTATAGAAACTTTTCAATAATATGAGACCCAAGTTGTTAATTCTTTGGAGCATTTCCCTTGCAGTTTGTGTTTTGTTCATGACTTTTCTGCCTACCCCTATGTTTCCAAGACTTCTACCTACCCTATCTTCCAGTAGATTTAGTGTTTCTGTTTTAATGTTTAGGATTTTGATCCATTTAGACTTTAGTTTTGTGCATGGTGATAGGCATGGATCTAGTTTCAGTCTTCTGCATGTGGAGAGCCAATTTTTCCAACACCATTTATTAAAGAGGCTGCCCTTCTTCCAGTGAACATGTTTAGCCCCTTTGTCAAATATCAGGTGGCTGAGTGTCTTTGTACTTATACTTTCATCTTCTAAACTGTTCCATTGGTCCTCAGGTCTATTTCTTTGCCAGTACCATGCTTATTTTTTTTTTTTTTATCACAGTGGCTTTGTAGTACAGTTTCAAGTCAGGAATTGAGATACCTCTTGCCTTGTCTTTATTGCCCAGAATTGCCTTTGCTATTCTAAGTTTCTTCTGTTTCCAAATGACTCTTAGGAATTTTTTCTCTATATCTGTGAGATATGTCAATTGTGTTTTGATTGGGATTGCATTAAATCTGTATAACAGTTTGAGAGTATGGACATTTTCACAATGTTGGTTCTTCCTAGTCAACAGCAAGGAATATCCTTCCATTTTCTAATATCCTCTTCAATCTCCTTTTTTAGGGTAGTATAATTTTGAGCATATAGGTCTTTTACATTTTTAGGTTGATTCCTAAGTATTTCAATTTTTTAGACATTATTGTGAAGGGTGAGATTTCCATAAATTCCCTCTAGGTAAGTTTTCCTGTTTGTGTACAGGAATGCTATTGATTTTTGCACATTGACTTTGTAGCCAGGTACACTGCTGAATTTGCTTATTACCTCTAGTAGTCTTTTAACGGAGTTTTTTGGGTCTTTTATGTACCATGTCATCTGCGAATAGTGATAATTTAACCTCTTCCTTTCCTATCTTTATTCCTTTTGTTACTCTCCCTTGCTGATCGCCCTGTCTAATATTTCCAGAACTATATTGAATAGGAGTGGTGATAGTGGACATCCTTGTCTTGTTCCTGACATTAAAGTGAAAGCTTTCAGTTTTTGTCCATTTAGTATACTATTGGCTGTTGGTTTGTCATAAATGGCCTTCATAAGGTTGAGGTAGAAACCGTGTATTCCGAGTTTCTGAAGGGTTTTTATCATGAACATGTGTTGGACTTTATCGAAAGCTTTTTCTGCATCTACTGAGATGACCAAGTGGTTTTTGTTTTTGACTCTGTGGATATTGTGTATCACATTTATTGATTTGTGTATGTTAAACCATCCCTGCATTCCTGGAATGAACCCCACTTGGTCATGATGTATAATCTTCTTGATGATTTGCTGAATCTTGCATCAGTGTTCTTAAGTGAGATTGGCCTATAGTTCTCCTTTTTGATTGGGTCTTTCTCTGGTTTTGGTATGAGGGTTATGCTTGCCTCCAGGAATGATTTAGCGAAGATTGCTTTCTTTTCAATTTCATTGAAGATTTTAAGGAGTATTGGCATCAAATCTTCTCAAAATTTCTTGTAGAATTCAGCCGTGAATCCATGAGGACCTGGACTTTCATTTGTTGGTATGTTTTAAATTATGTTTTCAATTTCAATAGTTGATATTGGATTATTCATAATTGCTATATCTTCTTGGTTGAGTTTTGGTTGTTCATACATTTCTAGAAATATGTCCATTTCCTCTGTGTTTTCCTCTCTATGTGAGTTGAGATTTTTAAAGTGGGTATTTATGATCTTTTAAATTTCCATGAGATCTGTAGTAATTTCCTCCTTTTCAGTCCTTACAAGGAATTTGGATTTTTTTCTTTCTTTTTCTTTATAAGGTTTGCTAGAGGTTTGTCAATTTTGTTTATTCTCCCAAAAAACCAGCTTTTTGATTCATTAATTCTTTGTATTATTTTTATAGTTTCAATTGCATTGATTTCTGCTCTAATCTTTACCATTTCCTTAATTCTATGAGCTTTGGATTTAACTTGATCTTCTTTATCTAGTAGCTTGAGATGAAGCATTAGGTTGTTTATTTGTGCTCATTCTATTTTGTGATATGACTATTTATTGCTATATGTTTCTCTATTAAGAACACTTTCATTGCATCTCACAGATTACAATAGGTATTTTCTTCATTTTCACTAAATTGTAGATATTGCTTTATTTCTTCCTTAATTTCACCTGTAGCCCAATACTTGTTTAAAAGCTTTTTGTTTAATTTCCATGTATGCATGCAGGTTTTGTAATTTATTTTGCCATTAATTTCCAATATCAGTGCACTGTGTTCAGATACTATGCATGGGATAATTTCAATACCCTCACATTTACTTAAGAATGTTTCATTGGATAATATATGGTCTATTTTCGAGAATGTCCTGTGTGCAGCTGAGAAGAATGTGTATTCTCTTGTGGTTGGGTGGAACACTCTGTAAACATCTATTAAGTACAATTGTTTGCAGGTACAATTCAGTTCTATAACTTCTTGGATGACTTATTGTCTAGTTGATCTATCTCTTTGTGACAATGGGCTGTTAAGGTCCCCTGTAATAATTGTGTTCTTTTCTATATGGTTTTTCAAGTCCTTTAGTATCTATAGTTGGGTGCTCCTGTGTTTGGTGCATATATATTTATAATTGTTAGTTCTTCCTCTTGAATTTTTTGCTTACAAGTATGTAGTCACCTTCTTTGTCTCTTTTAATCACTTTAGGATTTAAGTTCACATTGTCTGCAAATAGAATAGTTACTTCTGCTTATTTTCTGGGTTCCTGTTGCATGGAATACTGTTTTCCACCCTTGGACTTTTAATCTATGAATTTCCTTTTGGGTCAGATGTGTTTCTTATATACAGCATATTGTGGAATCCTGTTTCTTGATCCATTCTGTCAACCTATTTTTTGATAGTTGAATTGAGGCCATTTACATTTATGGATATCACTGATATGTACTGGTTCAACTTTGCTGTGTTATGTTCCAATAGTTTGCTTTCTGCTTTTCCCCCTTATTTAATTGCTTGTCCTAACTGGTGGTTCCTCTGTTGTTCTGGGGATTGTGGTCATTTTTATCTCTGTCTATTATGTCTTTCAACACTCTTTCTAGGGTTGCTTTGGTGGACCTGAATTTCTTCAGTTGTTCTTTGTCATGGAAGTATCTTGTTTCTCTATTAAATTTGAATGAAAGTTTTGCTGGTTACATCAGTCTGGGTTGAAAGTTGTTTTCTTTCAGGGCTTGAAATATCTCACTCCAAGCATGTCTTGACTTGAGAGTTTGTGCTGAAAAGTCTGCTGTGATTCTAATAGGCTTTCCTCCATAGGTGATATGTGTTTTTTCTCTAACCGCTTTTAGTATTCTGTTTTTATGTTGTATGTCTGAAATCTTAATTATTATGTTTCTGGATGTAGATTTATGTTGGTTGTGACTGTTTGGCATTCTATATGCCTCACTTATCTGCATATAATATTTTTCCCCATGTTTGGGAAATTTTCCCCTATTATTTCTGTGAATATTTACATATGTCATTTGTATTGACTCCAGTGTCCTAACTAATGCCTATTAATGTTTTATTGTTGCTCTTGGCATTCATCTTTAAGCTTCTGGATTGTCATTCATGCTGCTTTGTTATTTTTAAAATTTCTTTTCTTTCATGGTCACTAATTGTGATCTTGTCCTCATGGTCTGAAATTCTATCCTCAGCTTCATTTAAACAGTTTTGCATGCTTTGAATAGAATTTTTTGTTTCTTGGATGTCTCTTTCAGTTTGCTTCATGAATTCTGCTTGTTTTCTATATTGTTCATTCAAGGTTTTAACCAGTTTCCCATGCTCCTGTACTTTTTTCTCTATTTTTTCTTTAGCTGCAGTCAGCAACTCCTTTAATAAGTTTGTTACTTCTATCTTTATATGGGAGAATACTTCTAATTTGATTTCCCCTATGACTTCACTAATTTTTTTTTTATTTCATTCTCTTTCTTTTCAGAGATTTCTGGATTGTTACTTTTGGAGTCCTCTAATTCAGTGTTTCCTGTATTTTCTGCTTTTGGACTGGATGCTTGAGGTTGCAATCTGCTTTTTTTCTTTTGCTATTTTCCTCTTTCAAGTTAGTGTTTGGTTCTTCAGACATGTTAGTGTGAACTGCTGGTAGTGTGTATCTTGGTGTCCTACTGTAAGGTTGATGTTTGTCCAGTTGCTGGGTCCCAGGATGAATAGGTGGGCCAGTCACCTGACTTCGTGCTGCAGGGCCTGTTGGGTGAGTCCTGTATTCTTCCTGGACTGACAAGCCTAGTAGTATTGATGCAGGTCAACTTTTAGTTCCTGCTATTACTTTATCTTCAGGTTATTCCAGGTTATCAAATCTCCCTGTCTATGGTGTTTGTGTCGGCTAAGGCCCTACTGTGTCCCTATTGTGTGCCTGTGTGTCTCATAAGCCCTTTTGATTTTCTTTAAGTTGGGGGAGTCCTTCTTGGCACACTCCTCACCTTGCCTGAAGTTTTCTGTGTGTGGGAAGGGTCACCCTCACTCTTGTCAGACTTACCAAGGTCTTGTGGTTAGTTGAAGGGAGCTTTACTACTGGCCCTATTTACCCACCATACACGTCTATTTTAGGGGCATACTTACCACACTGACTGGAGCCAACTGGGATCTTTTGTTATGGTGAGGCAGTCACTTAATCTCCTTTCAAGCTGGCACGAGTGGTCTGCTATAGTCCAATGTTCCTCTGGGTGCAGAGTTCCAAATTTGCCCGGTGCACACTGGGATTCTGCTGCCGCCACCTGAGTGCACAGTCAGGGCCCAGGTTGGGTTCCTGGCCAGCTGGCTGCTTTGGGTTCACTGAGCACAGTCTTGTTCAGCCTGCTGACCCCTCTTGCATACCTAGGTGTGGTAGCAGATGCAGGGCTTGGTGTTACTGCTTGGGCAAAGATTTCCAAGTTTGCCCGATGCACATTGGGGTTCTGCCTGCCACTGGAGAGTGTGCAATCAGGGCTCTTGCTTGCTTCTTTAGGGGAGAGTTGGACCTTTACCTGCAGAGTACGGCAAAGTTCTCATATGGTCCTTTCTGTTCCGTGGCTATTCAGGATAGTGTCCCCGAGATTCAGGGAACACATATCTTAGTTTTCAGAATAAACCATTTCTCCTACCTTGCTGTTTTGTAATTGAAATGTAACTTGCTACCTACTGCCTCTTCTACTTCTTGTTTCATTTCTCAGTTTATTCAAATTAAGATGGAGAAAGAGAACACATTTGGAAGAAGACTACTTTAAAGATTCAGAACAAAAACCAGCCATGGTGGGGCATGCCTGTAACTCTGGCACTAGGGAGACTGAGGCAGGAGGAACTCCCTAACTTTGTGGCAAATCTGAGCTTATTTGTGAGTTTGAGGTTTTCCTGGACAATGTAGTGATACCTTGTGTCAAAATAAAACAAAACAAACAATAAGAGATACAACATGGTTAACAATTAAAATGGAAACTCATGCCATGTGGTTTGTGTCTGAATTTAACCTATGCCTTATGTCAATATAGGGCAAACATGCTTTTCTGAACTTGTTTCTTCATCTGCAAATGAAGAGTGGTAAGATATATTCCACCTTTTGAGTGTTTATTTTTTATGCATAGACATTTAAATTTAACCATATGCAAAAATCTATAAAATCATATTTTCATTGTAAGTATAAGAATTAAGAGCTATTTTTACATAAATATATGGTAAGATGTTTAATAGAAGGCATTTTGGAAGCATTTAAGGTTATTGCATTTATATGATATCACACAAACAGAAACCTTAGTACTGTACAATAATTTGCACATGTAATCTAAGGATCATAGAGTATCAAATACCAAACACTGAAGAGAATAGTAGGGAAAAAGATTTTCGAGTAAAAGATAGAAGAGATTTTTAAAAATATTACATTATTTGCCATAGAGTCTGCAAAATACATTCCTTAAGTACTCTAGCAATCAGTAATAAAGAGATAAATAAGGAAGAATGGGCATAGTTTCTTTTAAGTCATAAAATTGATTTCTTTTAGTCTTTCTTTTAGTTGCTTTTCTGTTATTTTTCTTTGCACTTTTCAAAAGATAAAGTTTTTTTAATTCAAAAGTCAAAGTTTTATATTTCAAAATCTCATCTGGCTGGGCAATATTGATATAAATTCATTTTTGACTTCTATTTGAATGACTATTAACTATAAATACTGAAAAATTTTGTATAACAAGTAAACTATGTTACTCATGTGTGTACATAGATAACTATATGCAGGTGATATTCAGAAATTAGTAACTTTTACTAGTGAAGTAGAGGGATAATGAAAATGTTCTGTAAGTTCAGACATAAGTAAAACAAATTAAATATGTAGCTTCAAATGCATTAAAAACAAGAAGCATCTCCTGGATATTTAGATACATTTAGCCTATTTAACGAGATATTTCATAAAACTTAGGATATCTCACCAGAAGATGTAGAATATTCTATATACATATTATCACATTCAATAAAGTAACAACTTTTCTGACAGATGGTTCTGGGAGTACTGGATGGTCACATGGGAAAGAATGATTCATTTAACTTCTACTTCATCTTACATTCAAAAATAACACACTGGATTATAGACAAATGAAAACTATAATTATAAAGATTATAAAAGAGAGCATTGGGGAAAATCTTTGTGATTTTGGAGAGCTAATAGCTTTTGGATGTGTGGACACATGTGCGCCTGCCTGCACACACACACACACACACACAAAGATAAAATTAAAAACGTGTTCTTCAACTAAGCTTGTTGTTCTGTTAGCCAGGCTCAACCACAGGAATTGGAAGGAGGAGACTCAGCAAAAGACAACTGTGTCTCCTAGTGAAGCAGCCAATGTATACGCCTGGAAACACGAATGCCCCCTCCCTGCAAGCAACTGGCTGCTTCAGAAGACTTAGGTGCATTGATAGCAACTGAGGTGAAAGGAGTAGCTTGACGATGGTGCTGTTTGGTTGACTTTGCAAGCCTGGGGCTGGAGATCTGGGTCTATTTTGAGGATGGCACTGTGCATTGCAGCAACTGTGGGGGATTTCCTTCTCTCTCATTTTTGAAATCCAAAGTTTTGTTCCATTTTATTGTTTTGTTTTATTCCTATATCCGGTAACCTGAGCAACTATTTTGAAGATAATAATATGCAGTATAACAACCATTGTTAAATTCCTATTATCTTGTTTTGAAAGTCTATATAGCTAGTGTGGTTTTCTTTTTTGTTTTGTTTTGTTTTGTTTTTTGCTTCTTGTTATTGCTGTGGTTTTGCTTTTCTTGTTTTTTTAGATTTATTTGCATTTTTATTTTTCCATTTTTTAATTTTTCTCTTTAAAAAGTGTACAATAGATATTGTGAATTGAAGAAAAAACTGTTCAAAATAAAACAAAAACTGTGATGGGGAAGGGAACAATGGGTAAAAGGAAAAAAAATTTAAGTATATACAAGATAGTTAAGGCAGTTTTACAGCTGTTTCTGTTTGTCCCTTGAAAAGAATCTTTTGTGTTAATATTATTTAGACAAGATACCATGAGTATGTCCTGTTCTCAGTAACTACTGTAAGACAGCAATATACAATGTACCAAGTACTGTAACTGTCCTACTACCATGTTGTGAAACTCATTTTCATTGTTTATCTAATTTTCTCTTTGAAATAAAGTTTTAAAAAATGTGTTCTTCAAAAGTTATAATTTATTAAATAAAACTGAGACCGAGAATGGGAAAAGTTATTCAAAATCAATACATGGTACTTCACAACAGTTTGGACCAATATAAAGAATTCTTTCAACACAACAAGCAACTGTGTTTAGGGTTACTGTATGAAACATATTATCATGTGTTATAGTGAGCTCTATTACCATAATAAATAAAAGGACACACAGATGAATGATATATATTTATTTACAGTCTAAAACATTTTAAAAGATAAAACACAAACTCATGAGGGGCTAGGGTTGTAGCTCAGAGTGAGAGGATTTGCACAGAATGCACAAGACCCTTGAATGCAATCCCCAAGACTGAAAAGAAAGTTAAAAATTAAAAAAGTTCAAACATAATCATACGATAAATTGTGCTTTTCAAATGTTATTAACAAGACTTACATCTGTATGATCACCATATCTATATCTGGGATGTTTTTAAAAGTGAGCAGAGCATGAAACCTACCTTGTAAATATGAAATGTAGTGTTAAAAATAAGAAGTTTTCTAAGAGATAAATGCAAAATTAAAATATATGGGTTAAGACTTGTATGTGTCACATGGATATTTTATTCAACCTCAAATATAGCTTATTTTCTATTTACATGAATAAGAAATAAAGCATTTGAAATATATATATATATGTACATGTGTATATAAAACCATGTATACACACATCTCTTTATTCCCTGGAAATAAAGAGGCATTCATACATGTATATATGCATACACCCAGACACACACACACACACACACACTCAGAATGAAAAAAAGTCTTATGGCTTTATATGTTATAGCTAATATGGGGGAGGAGGAGAGACAGAGGGAAGTGGCCATTAGGGTAGAGAGGGAGAAGCGAGCGAGACTATTGTGTGAGACAAAGGTGAAATGTGCTGGGGAGAAATCACCTCCATGAACCTGCCTTATGTTAGTCATTTCATAGAAGTTCATCTGATACTCCAAAGAATATCCACTTTTATAAACATTAGGCTGGACTTTAATTACAACAAATTCTTTTTCATTAGAGTAAAACACAGTTTACTGTGATAGGATGTTAATTCAATATTATGGAAACCATACAATGAAACAAGATTTTTGCATCACATTAGAATACAAATTCTATGCTTGTGACCATTTTGTATGAACAGAGACTTGCCTAGAATACAGTCAGTGGCTGATAGCTTGCTTACCCTGGAGAGAGAGCATAATTCGTTTGATCAGGTGGATTTAATAACTGACAAAACAGCGCAGTTGTGAAACCCTTGGTTGCTGATCTCATTCTTGCTGCTTTTTGGTTGCTTAAGAAGTTTACTGATTTCTTTAAGGAGACCTGGGATGGATGAGCTCTCGGAGTTTATCAGTGTAAGAAGTAACAGGAATCCCACCCTGCCCAATATACCGTCACAACATCAGTGTGCAGTAGTGTAGAGATGGAATGTAACTGAGCATTTTGTAGTCACAGTCAAACACACTGTGGTGTGGTCGTGTCTAATGTTTTATTGCATGATATAGTTATTCAGCTTACAGTCTGTTTTATTACTGCAAAACAGTTTCTTAGAATTTCTTTTGTGTATTTATTTTGTAAATGATAACTCACATTCAATTAAAGTGGGAGTAAGTATGTTACTGCTTACAGTACCTGAAATGTTCCGGTTTAAAAGGTATCAGGGATCAGTATTTTCTGCCACCTTTACCCTGGGTTCCTATGGGAGCCACAGCTCTAAAGTAAACCTAGAGTTCGCTGAAGAAGTTGAAATTTGCACTTCTGAAAGTTAAACATTTGGCAATTTGCGTGTCACATTTATTCTACTTATATTTTAAATCACGTTCTTTGAAATGTGAATTTTCCAAATTTGGTTACATTTTGAAAAATTCCCTTTTGCTTCTATATCACGTGTGTGAAAATACATGTGTATGTTTCTTTGAATGGGAGTCACAGCATTTAAACTAGAGCATGGCTTGTGGGATAAATAAAAATTATTAAATTTATAAATTTTAAAAAATTATTTTTAATTGGACTTTTGTTTTTGTTTGAATCTTTGAAACTTTAGGTAGAAGATATGATGAGTGTGCATTCATCTGATAGTGACTTTAATATGTTTTGTGAAATTTTTACATAATATTTTGGGATCCAAATATAAAGAAACTGCTACAAACCATTGTATCTTTTCACAGATTAATGTATCCATTTTTGGCATTAATGTGCTTATAAATTGAAAACTTGCCTGCTTAATGTCCACATATCTACAATTTTTTGAATGACAATAGTGTTGATATTCTGACAGACATCTGTTTCTTCTGTTACTTCTTTTCAATTTAATTGAAATTTCACTTCATACATTATACCATTTGGTTTGTTAGGCAAACTACTGTCCTTGTCAACCAAAATCCATGTGTGTAAAATGTGGTATGAGTTTAACACAGACAGAAAGGCAATGCAGCTTCTTGCTTTGTGCACTATACTTGATTCTAGATTTACAGTATGAATCACTTAATGACTTTCAAAGAGATGATGTGAATAGTCAATAGCTATGATATTCATCTGTTATTTAGTGACTTGTAATAGCAATTATATTTTACTTTGTCAAATTACTCATAGTTATTATACCATGAGTAATATTTTAACAAAGTTGTATAAGTTGTGTGAGGCGTATATTATTTAACTGTGATAATAAATTCATATCTTCAAATCATACAAAATGAAGACTGATTTTATGAAATATCATGGGATAATCTATGAAAATATTCTTGAAAAATGAAGGAAAATTCTACTGCCAGATCAACAAGAACTCCGAGAATTTGTACCTGTCAGGGTTATAGATATATTGAGACGTTTTGCAATGCTAAACGAAAAAGAGATTAAGGAAATACGCACAGTGGAAAAGAATTAATAGTGAGAGAAATGTCTTCTTTGTGAGTAACTTTGAAAGAATATAAATTTATCTTTCATGAATTAAAAGCCAATTGACACTTTCATTAAACAATTATTATGAGTTTTGTAAAATAGATCAAAATAAAATACTAGAAAACAATATGAATGGAGCATGTGATTTCATAGAGGAAATTGAAGTACTCAAAAACATTTAAAATTTTGTATTAATCTAAAGGAAAATAGGAAATAGGAAACAGAATAGAAATTACATGGGAAAAGTAAACAATGGAAATTCAAAATGTTATCAATAATTTTATTAAATATAAATTGAATGAACATTACTATTAATAGTAAATATCTGAAAAAATAAAATATGTAGTCCCATCTGCGTGCTAAAGGAGATTAATTTGAGACATAGCAATAGAGGTAGGTTAAAATATTTTGTCAATAACATAATCTCCAAACAATATTGGCATAAAGAGAGAAAATACATAAAGAATAAAAGCCAACTTATACGGACACCATCAAAATCATAAAAAATCAAATGTGAGATTAAAGGGGAAAACAGACAAACCTTAACACCATAGTCTCTGATTGCTGAGGCAAGATACCTGACTCCCAGAGGTGATAGATCATGGAACCAGAGGTGTTCATGCCTGGCTACATGACTCAAAGGCAGAAGCACTCAAAGAAAAGGCGGAGTGGAACAAAGCTGGTCACTGCACGGCCCTCACGAAGCAGAGCAGAGGGCAAGAGTGCTAGAGAGAGATATGCCCTCTATGACCCACCTGCTTCAGCTATGTCCGACATTTGAGCATCATTAGACTGATTTACTGAAGATTATAGCACCCCCATGATCCTAATACCTCTTCAGGATGAGCATTTATTGCATTTATTACTCTAATGATGTTGTGTTATCTCAGAGCTGGTTTGCTAAGGCAAACAGTATCTATTTCAAAATGTGAGGCTTAAATGAAAATATACATGCTAAGTGTTAAGCATTAAATTGTAAGGGACTTACTGAAATTTTCATAAAGTGTAGGTTATGATTCCTTTAAAGTTATAATAGACAGGTCATTCTCAAACTTATGCATTCTAAATATGAAAACAGTTTTCTTGAGAATTATCATATTTTCTTGCATCATTAGAGTGCTAACATCTTCGTTTTTTCAACAGCTTTCCTATCCCAAAGCTTCGCACTTTGGATTCTACAGAAATTGATCTCTCAAAGGTTAAATCATCTGCACTCAGACAAAACAGACTCCATTTCTTATACTTCATGCCTTTCATGGGTTGCACACAATTGTGGAAACTCAACAGGCTTTCTAATTTTGAAATGCTATCCTTGTTCTGGCTCCACGTGATGTAGCTCTTTGAAATGCATTCACATCCTTCATCTATTCATCTTTACTATTTCACTTTCTTTTCCTTTCCCACAAGAGGATTATGCCTCTGTAAGGTTTTCACATTTTTATGTGATGTCTTCTTTCAAAATACACACCTAACAAATTTGGTTATTCTCATTAGCTAAATTATCACTTCACTGTTGGTGACTATAATCTTCATTTTCAATCTCAAAATATAAATGTATTCATTCATCTGAGTTCCAAATCTGTGATGTCCTTCCTTTGAGCTCTTGAGGCCTCTGTAACAGATGTGGAGTGGCTCCTCTTGGAAGTCGGAGATCTAGATCCACAGGATTTTTTTTCCTCTGGGCTTTTAAACTTTGATAATCTCAGTCTCTTTGCTTTTGGAGCTCAAACTAAGGGGTTAACGGTTTCTTATACGTAACTGCTACTATGATAATTTAGTGTTCCTATTTGCTCTGATGGTTCGCCAATAACATTAGCAATTGTTTTTGTTAAATTATGCCTGCTAAAATGCCGGCAGTAGTGTCTGTTCCTGACTAGACTCTGTTGATGTCTCTTCCAAGCTATCTCTCATATATTATATATATATATATAGTCTTTTACGCCATCTGTTAATTGCAAGTAACTATTGGTTTTTCCTCTCTCGGAATACACCAAGTGTCTCGAAGGCAGACTGTTTCTCTTTCATTTTGGCACACTCAGAGCACAGCACATACCCTGAAGACACAGTGTGTATTTGTTAAATGAACAGAGGACTGGATGACAGCATTGAGTTATACAATCTATGTCCGTCACGTGGTGATGAAACATTCTAGAAACCTGGCTTTATAAACCAAATATCAGAGCAGAACAGGAAGCTGACAGAAGCCCAGACACCTCTCACCCATTCCCTAGATTTTCATCGTTGTCTAGGAAAGGACAGAGCGGTCCTTGTCTGTCCCTTACTGGGAATGGACGCTGCATGAAACGTTCTCAACACGAGATCTTTCAGCATGGTATTTTAAGCCTCCAGTACCGCAGCAGTTTTCTAAACTCTTTCTTTGCCATGATAATATGGAAATGAAGTATTATATTGCTTTTTAAATAACCAAATATATACTCACTTGGTATTCTTCAGTAGGCATTAATCATGTAGCTAAAAATTAATAATGCTATTATAATTTTCTATAATTGATTTTTATTTTCTGTAATTTGTTATCAACTGGAACACCCCATTCATTTAGTAGCTTTATTTGAGAGTATTATTCTATTTTTCCACACAATCTGAGATATTTTTAAAGATTTTGTACTGAGAAGAAAACATAAGATCTTTAATTTTCAAATTTGTTTTAATTTTTAAAAAAATCAACCTAAAATTAAAGTGAAATAAAAATTATACCATTATATCTTTGCAGCATATTTAGTCTGCCTAAATGGTATGTGTATATGCCATTGTCATGAGAAAAAAAGAGATATTAGAGAATCTAGATATTGAGAGAAACTAAAAGCACAGTTTTAAAAACCAGTTAAAATATGTGCACAACTGTGTCAACAGAATTAATTCAGATTTGTTTAGGTACAGTATTTTAATACAAAGGGAACCTTAAGAGATATATGTAGGAAATTTCTAATACAATTGTTCTATATACAGTGTATTAATATTGCTTCCTGTTTTAGTTTCCTTCTTGAAGCTGGCTTTTCCCGTTTCATGATATCTATGATGAAAACTAAATTACATTTATTGTTTATTTCTTGTTAAAGTATCATAAAGGTAAATAAAATACCATATTTATCCATATTTTATTTCATAAGATCAATTCTGAAAAGCTTTAAAACTTTTCTCAAGTAACATGGAAAACTAAGTGCATAGTGTCTTTATTCTGCAATTAACTAATTAAACTTTTTCTATCACAGGATATGATTATTTATGCAATTCATCCTTTATTTTTTATGGCTACAACACCACCTTTCTAGGAGAAAGGTCTGAATCTTATAGACCCTAGGAGTTCAAATTCTTTTCCTCTGGAAGCCAGTGTCTATAATTATATATAATCTGTACTCTTGCACTGCTGTGATTTGATTCTATGGGCAACTCTATTTTACACAGTAAGATTCAGCAAGGTCAACAATTAAACATCTTGAGCTTTTCCAATAGCCCTAGGATCGTGATTCCACTAAATGATAAGGCATAAAACACACATTAAGAATCTGGAGATGTAGAGAATACAAACAGGAAAGCACAAATTATAAAATCTGTACAAATCAATGGAACTATTCTTTTTAAAAAAAATCACTATTAAGCAGCATGGTGACTAGGAAAATAACATTTCCCCAGGGGCTGGGAGCTGTGGCATAATGAGGACAACCTTTAGAGACAGCAATTAATCTGCCATGCAAGGCTATCAGCAGAAAATGGAATTTTCAACAAGATCCATCCTAATCAAGATGCCATAGATGCTCTAAAGAGAAGCCTATATGTTTCTTTTTATTGCTTTTACAAATTCAAGAGCAGCCCATGTTGATTTGTGTTTGGCATTGAGAAGAAACCGTTACCTATACTGGAGTAAAGGAGAAATATCGGTGAATTCTGAGGATGTGTCTCTTTGTCTTAATAGCTGTGTAAACTCTTTTTTCTTGTCCTTTGATTGATGAGATAATATTGTTTTTAGTGACTATCAGAATCTTTGAATGTTAGTTTTCATTTTACATTAACATAATACTCTTCAGCATTTATCTTTGGTAGTTCTAAATTTTCAGTGTATTTATCACTAATGATCCATATTGAAAGGAGCATTATAATTTTAAATGAATTTATGTTGTTGGCTAAACAAAGTATTTATATAATAGTAAAACACTTAATACCTTATCTGGGAAACTGTTGATATCCTAATGGTGTCCTAAGTTTTAGTAATTGTTTCTCTCTTGTGACTTACTCAGGTATTTTTCTTAGAGTACACAAGAACTCCTGAAGGAGTTCACATACTGAATCCTGAGAGATCATCAATGTGGACATGGGGGAAAGATAACTTTTTATTTATAATCAACTAATGTAAGCATAGTCCTTGAATTCCTTAAGGATCTAGGCAACCAATTATACAGTATCAAAAATCACTGGAACTTTGTCACTAAAACATGTTAGAGGTATTTGTTTTCTGCAAGGAAAGCAGATAACATTCCTTGAATGACATTTGCTATATCATAATCAGACCTTCATATTGCAAGAACGGTGTGCCTAGGTACTGAAATCACAGGCTTCTACACGCATACCCTATACATGCAGCCATAAGGTGTGCATGCTAAACTAAACATGCAGAATATCTGTTATATAAAGCTTGTAATCACAGAACAATGATTTGACTACTTTTGTGTCCTTTCTCTCTGCTCCAGCAAAATGTGTAGTAACATAACTTTTCCTCATACAAACATTCTGAGACTTCAGTTAGCTCCTCCATTATTGATATGGGAAAAAGGATATTAATTTAAGAATAAAAATAAAAGAAAACCAAAAATGAAAACAGCTGATCTGTGTGTAAAATATCAAAGTTACAGCTGAGTGTTGGGATAATTTTCATAGTTTAACATCTCATCCTACTACATTTTAATTATTTTCTTGCCCAAGAGGCATTAATTTAACCAGTTTTCATTAATTTCTCAAAATACTTAAATGCACATGATAATTTCTCTAGTAAAAGTTGATAACTTTTCAGATAATGATGGATATATTTTTCCTAGAGATGTTAATCAGGAGTTTCATAAAAATGATTTATTAACTATTATTCTGGGTGTGACAGCAATTGTTTTCTTGTTATTGTCACCTTGCTCTATGCTACACTGTAAACTTAATGGGGCTAAGAAATAAATCTGCTTTTACCAGTGTATTAGTGCATGTACTGCAGTATCTTGTATGCTTAAGAATTTGAATGGGTAAGTAAATGCATCCTGTTACTTTTAGCCCTGAAATAATGCAACCTGTTTACATAAATGCTTATATAATTTACATATTACTAATCAGATTAGCATTGGAAGAGATCTTGAGAATCTGGACAATGGTAAGCTCATGCCAGATGTTCTGTCTTTACTGTGCTACTCCTGATGCCTTTTGGATGTATGAGAAAATTGAGTAAAAATTGTTTCCTTTATAATTGCATTTGAAATTAAAGTGATTAATCAAGTGTTCAGTTAACACATACACAAATTGTTTGGAATGCTGAATATAGATATGAACTAATTTAATTATAGGTAATTAGTTGGTTCGTGATATTTTTCATGAATCTGT
>PVJX010035399.1:0-18280 GCA_004027295.1 Dolichotis patagonum | reverse complement strand
TGAAACTAAAAAATAATACAAAGAATTAATGAATCAAAAAGCTGGTTTTTTGAGAGAATAAACAAAAGTGACAAACCTCTAGCTAACCTTATAAAGAAAAAGAAAGAAAAAAAACCAAATTCATGCAATAAGGACTGAAAAGGAGGAAATTATTACAGATCCCATGGAAATTCAAAAGATCATGAATACCTACTTTGAAAATGTTTACTCACATAGAGTGGAAAACACAGAGGAAATGGACAGATTTCTAGAAACATATGAACTACCAAAACACCACCAAGAAGATATAGCAATTTTGAATAACCCAATATCAGCTATTGAAATTGAAAATGTAATAAAAAAAAAAACTTACCAACAAAGAAAAGCCCAGGTCTTGATGGATTCACAGCTGAATTCTACAAGAAATTTAGAGAAGATTTGATGCCAATACTCCTTAAACTCTTCAATGAAATTGAAAAGAAAGCAATCTTCCCAGATCATTCCTGAAGGCAAGTATTACTCTCATACCAAAACCAGAGAAAGACCCAACCAAAAAGGAGAACTATAGGCCAATCTCACTGATGAACATAGATGCAAAGATTCTCAATAAAATACTGGCAAATAGAATGCAACAAATTATCAAGAAGATTATACATTATGACCAAGTGGGGTTCATTCCAGGAATGCAGGGATGGTTTAACACACACAAATCAATAAATGTGATGCACCATATCAACAGAGCCAAAAACAAAAACCACATGGTCATCTCAATAGATGCAGAAAAAGCTTTTGATAAAGTCCAACACGTGTTCATGATAAAAAACCCTTCAGAAACTTGGAATACATGGTGTCTACCTCAACCTTATAAAGGCCATCTATGACAAACCAACAGCCAACATAATACTAAATGGACAAAAACTGAAAGCTCTCACTTTAAAATCAGGAACAAGACAAGGATGTCCACTATCAACAATCCTTGTCAATATAGTTCTGGAAACACTAGCCAGGGCAATTAGACAAGAGAGAGAAATAAAAGGAATAAAGATAGGAAAAGAAGAAGTTAAATTATCACTATTTACAGATGACATGATACTCTATATAGAAGACACAAAAAACTCCATTAAAAGACTACTAGAGGTAATAAACAAATTCAGCAGTGTAGCTGGATACAAAGTCAGTGCTCAAAAATCAATATCATTCCTGTACACAAACAAGAAACTCACCAAGAGAGAAATTATGGAAATATCGCCCTTCACAATAACATCTAAAAAACTGAAATACTTAGGAATCAACCTAACTAAGAATGTAAAAGACTTATATGCTGAAAATCATGCTACGCTAAAAAAGGAGATTGAAAAGGATGTTAGAAAATGCAAGGATATTCCTTGCTCTTGGCTAGGAAGAACCAACCCTGTGAAAATGGCCATACTCCCAAAACTGTCATACAGATTTAACATAATCCCAATCAAAATACCACTAACATACCTCATAGATCTAGAGAAATCACTCCTAAAATTCATTTGGAAGCAGAAGAGACCTAGAATAGCAAAGACAATTCTAAGCAGCAAAGGCAAGGCAGGAGGCATCACAATCCCTGACTGGAAATTATACTACAAAGCTACTATAATAAATCAACATGGTACTGGAATAAAAACAGATCTGAAGAGCAATGGAATAGATTGGAAGATACAACCATAACCACAAACCCACTCAACCACCTTATCTTTGATAAAGGGGCCAAACATGCTTGCTGGAAGAACGACAGTCTCTTTTAACAAATGGTGCTGGAAAAATTGACTATCCATATGCAGAAGACTAAAACTAGACCCATGCCTATTACCATGTACTAAACTAAAATCTAAATGGCTCAAAGATCTAAATATTGAAACAGAAACACTAAATTTGTTGGAAGATAAAGTAGATAAAAATCTCAAAGATAGGTAGAGAATTCATGAACAAGAATCAAACTGCACGGGAAATATTTCCCAGAATCAATAACTGGGATCACATCTTATTAAAGAGTCTCTGCATGTCAAAAGAGATTTACAGCAGAGTGAAAAGAAAACCCACAAATTGGGAAAAAAATCTTAATGGACTGTCCCTCAGACAAAGGACTTCTGTCTAGAACTTATAAAGAATTAAAAAAAATCAGGCCCTCAAAATTAAAAGACCCAATCCAAAAATGGGCATCTGAAATGAACAGATAGTTCGCAGATGAAGAAATATGAATGGCAAATAAATGCATGAAAAAATGTTCATCATCATTAGTCATTAGAGAAATGCAAATTAAAACCACTCTGAGATTCCATTTCATTCCAGAAAGAATGGCCAGGATAAAAAAAAAAAAAAAACTACCAACAAAAAATGCTGGAGATGCTATGGGGAAAAAGGAACTCTTCTGCACTGTTGGTGGGAGTGTAGACTGGTGGAACCACTGTGGAGGTCAGTGTGGAGATTCCTCAAAAATCTGGTCTGGAAGTCCCATTTGACCCAGCTATTCCACTTCTAGGCATATTCCCAGAACTGAAAACATCATACCACAGTGATACATGTGTACCCATGTTTGTAGCAGCACAATGTGTAATAGCCAGATCTTGGAAACAACCTAAGTGCCCATCAACTGAGGAATGGGCACTGAGGAAATGGATTTTTATACAATGGAGTACTACTCAGTTATAAAGAATGATCACATTGAGATATTTATAAATAAATGGACGCAACTTGAGACCATACTCATAAGCAAATAAACCAAACTCACATGTGTAAATACTGTATAGTCTTCCTAGTATGAGAATTGGTAAGAGTACATAAGATTTTATGGTAATCATGATTCCCCATTACATAGCTTTGAAGCCTTTAATGTTTTCATTCATCAGTTGGAATGGTTTTATTCTGTTTTGTTTGACTTTATTTTGTGTGATGGTACGAACAGCTGTTCTGAAGAAAACAAAACATTATGGCAGCCATTGCTGATTTAATATCATCTTGCTTTGAAGTCCTACCATGCTTTTATTCTTCTATTACTATCGGTTCTATCATGTTGTGTCTTATTGGGATTTTAATGTATGTGATAGTATAAACAAAAATTTTTATTGAAAATGAGATATTATAGTAGCCATTGATCATTTTCTGTTATTCGATTCAGAATGCCCTGTAATTCTTTCATTCTTTTGAATGGTTTTATACTATTTTGTTATGTTTGATATTATTATATTTGAAACTATGTTCATCTATAGCAAAGAAAGAGACATTATGGTAGCTACTGTTAATTTCCAGTTGTCTTGTTGTAAAGTGCTGTGTTGCTTATGTTATTCTGTTCTGATCTGCTTTGTTCTGTCCTCTTTTGTTTTATTCTCTTTAAAATAAAAAAAAATAAAATAAAAAAACGACTACCTGACCTTAGACGCAAGACGTCCTGGAAGGCAGATACGAGTCTTCCACAGGTTTTAACCACCTTCCTCACCCCCCCTTCCCACCCGCAGTGAGCTGGGGGAGGCGGCCGACACCCCGTGTTCACCCCTGGGTGTCACAGCGCAGGGCTCCCTTGTGAGGTGGCCCAGAACAGGAAACGATGGACTTGGTCCCGGGAGGGAGGTAGCCGTGGGACAGGGAGGCAACGCAGCTTCCGCGCATGCGCTGCCCAGCCTGCAGGGTTCACGCCAGTGGATAGAGAGGGCGTCCTAGAGCGGTAAGGACACCCCAATCACAGCTGCACAGCCACGCGCACGCGCACATGCACAACACAGGGGCTGAGTTCTGGTCAACACAGACATGCGGGCTTTCCCGCGGGGGAGGCCGCAGAGCACTCAGGACGGGGTGGCGCGGGGCGGTCATCGCCGCTGTCCCCGTTGGCCGTGGGCGGTCAGGGGCTTGTGGCTGGACTAGGGACAGCCGGGAGCGCGCTGAGTGAGCGCCAGACGGAGACAGGGAGGAGGGACAGGGAGGAGGGAAATCTCAGAGGAAGACGTCAGCCTAGAGAGCTGATCCGGGACGCAAGGCGTCACACCAGGGACACGTTCTACGTGGGAACCACGCGTGTCACCTGCTGCTCTGGAAACATGAGGAAAAGATCAGTGCAGTATAACGTTCCAATGTAAAAGCTCTTGTATACTGAAAAACAGTAAAATTAAAGAAAAACACATTTGACAATTATTTGCATTAAATATAGCCTATAACATTAACTTTAATGTGTAATCAGTGTACTTGAATTTTTTAATTTTGAAAACTCCAAAGGCCAGGCATGGTGGCACACACCTGTAATCCCAGCACTTGGAAGTTGAGGCAGGAGGATCACCATGAGTTCAAGGATGGCCTGGGCTACATAATGAGCTCAAGGCCAGCCTGAACTATATAGTGAGACTCTGTCTCAAAAAGCAAAAGAGAAAGTAAAAGAAGACTCCAAATAGGCACAAGATATAAATGGATAACTCATGTTTTAAAAAATGGGAAAACCAGCCTGCATAAAATCGCAATTAAATAAATTCAAATTAAGGCAAGTTTTAAAAAATGCTAAATGCAAAAAAAAAGCTCAAGTGAGATGAATTTGGGGAGGAAGTTACTAGCTTCTCTTATTGCTACACGTACATATTATAATGGATACAAGCTCATCCAAAACAGTAACACAATACAGTATATAGCAAATACTATAAGGATGTCATCGTTTTTTAAAAGTGAGTAAAGTCTTAGTGTAACCTAAAATATAGGTAAAAAGCATGAAGGGGCATGGGTAAGAACACTCACTGGAATTCTACCCATAATGAAAGAATCTCTCTCTGGAATAATAATTTAATGAAACATGTTAATCTTGTACAGTGTTTTAACTATTCAAACTATCATTGTGTTTATATAGTCATGTAAAAGCGTTATGCATCAGTGGGAAATAATAAAAGAGCAGATGTATAAGAAGCTGCATGAATTGCAACAATGTGAACATACGTATTTAATACATCCACTCAGTAAACACGTGGGAAGCAACTATTAGCTCGAGGTCTCATGTTAGGGCCTGGGACGCACCTGCAGCACCAAGGAGTGAAGACATCAAATTCGCTATTGCAGTGAAGAAGGTGTACAAATGGTTTCAAAACCAAAAAGAACAACATGAGTTGAAGTTGTGTGCATATTTAACCTCTTTTTTTGCACTTTCTTCCTATATTATGAAAAATCACATGTTCATTATAAAATAGAGCAAACATGTAAGGAAGGACCCAGGAAACTCACCCCCACATCCACAGACAACCACGCTGACAGCACGGCAAGTTTTCCTTCTGTACTTAGGTGATGCAGACACACTTTGTCCTATGACCAATTAAAATGTTCCTAGGTGGCTAAGCGCGCTCCTGCGCCACGGAAACACCGTGGGAGAGGTACCCTCAACACTGTACCATATCCACTGCATGAATGAAACCTTAGTCCCTTAGCAGCACCCTTGTGGTTGGTTCCCTGGCTTCCAAAGGTCTAGAGCTGCAGCCTACTGTCCAGACAGGAACATGCAGCAGGAAATACTTAGTCTGTTTAAACTCACAGCATTTCGCTTAGTTTTGAAGCTGCACCTAGGTAATTCAGAGGCGCTGTCCCAGGTGCAAGGCCTCACTGTTCTGAGCACGAACTACGTTATCTATAATAACTAACTCCAACCAGGGGACTGGAGAACTAACGTGATCGATACCTTACAGAGAAAAAACGCAGCCCGGAAGACTATCATAGAACTCACCCAGAGCTCTTCTGTGGACACTTCTGGAACACATGGCTACTACCAAAGGAGAGAGAGAGAGCTGTCCAGGCACTCAGCTCACACCCTGAGAAGCCAACAGAACAAGTGCTAAGCTGGGTGTGGTGGTGAACACCTGCAGTCCCAGCACCCTGGGAGCCCGAGGCAGCAGGATCGCGGTGAGTTCGAAGCCAGCCTGGGCGACATAGTGATTTCGGGATCAGCCTGAACTACACAAGGAGAGCCTGTCTCAAAAAAAGACAGAACAAAAAAAACCGAAATAGATAAAACTGGAACAAGCATTCTGTTTTCATTGTGACCGACTGCTTCTGCAGTGACTATGGCACGTGAGCCTCCATGTCAGAGAGGGAACGCAGGCTCGGTCTGTGCCAATGTGCAGGCGGATCTCAGGAACAGAGAGGCCTGGTGAGCGGGAGGGACCCGGGCCACGGGCGGACAGTGACGCGAAGGGCCTTGGGCAGAAGCTTTTAAAACTGGAGATTACTGCCTAGACAGGAGCAGAGGAATCAGGCACACGCTCGAGGGTTTCTTTTCATAATTCCTGACAAAGGAAGGAGAGACAACATGTGAAACCCGTTATAAACATTCTTAATTCAAATATCATTTAAACTCATTAATCATCAAGAATTCATTTCTGTATTTATCTTTAAAGGGAAGCATAAAAAGCTCTGTGATTCTTTTACGCATAAAAGAGGTAAAAGAATGAGAGGAGAAGAAAGGCCACGAATGTAGGGATCACAGTATTCCTGCCGTAATAACAGCTCTTCACCGGGAGAACACCTGACAGCCTCCCTTGGCGGAATAAAAGCTAAACGGCGGAGGGTGCAGCGCGTAGATCAATTTGAGTCTAACACAACGAAGGGCGGCTGATCCCGAGACGCTACCGAATGGTAAACTTAAGATATTGTGCTGCTGTTCAAGTGTGTGTGCCTATGATTATTTAATTCTCTTTTGTGCGTGCTCAAGTATAGCTGTTATGCGACTACACATGAGAGAACCTGAAATTAATTTGTCTGTGTGAGATAAGTGACTGTACAGATTCTTATGAAAACTAACACGCCATGACAACAGTAATTTTGATAAAATTATAGCAAGCGCTGCCATCTGGCTGTCTCATCATAACTACTTTGATGTGCTTTTATTACTTATTTGTTTACCTCAACCACTTTGTTGCTATAGTTTTAAGCATGGAAATTATCACTATGGAAGGTTTTGGTGTTCAAAGAAGACCACTTTCATGTACCAGTGTTGAACTTTGCACAAAATGACTCCAGCCTTTTTTCCCAAGAAAAAGTTGTATTTAAAGTTTCTTAAATTATCTACTGTTATTTTTATTAAGTTTGAGCTTTAAAGCCCAGTAATCCTGTCTGTAAACTTCCCTTGAATTTCTCTGCAGTAATTCATCACAATGTATTTGACTAGTGCTTGGATCCTAACCTGTTAAATTCAGTGACTTCCACCTGAGTACATGCTTCGTAAGTTAATTTAAATGAATACTAACTAAACCAGTATCATTGTAAACTTTGTAACTATGGAAGTTAAACTGAGTCTTTATCCATCACGAACCCTTTTTGTTTTAGACTAAGAAAAACTTGAAGAATTTAATTCATTCATAGAAGCTAGTCTGTGTGCTTACATTTCAATTTCAAAACTCAGAAGTGTGTTCTCGTATGGCCTAGTGCTAGCTATTTAGGGCTGTCTCACCTGAATACCCTGAGTTCAACTCTCATAAAAATCCCAGTCTCCCTTGGGTGTTAAGGACATAAAAGCTGAGTTTTGATATAGATCCCCAGTGGACACTTTGGGAAATTTAGCACATAAATGACTTGCATAACAGTAACTCTTTACTGTCATGAGGGAAATGATTTTGGTCCAATTTCCAGTCAGTCAGTATGCATATCATCACCACCACAGAAATAACACTTGTTGATAGTTTGGAAAGCAAGCTAAGAATTGCAAACAATATTCTACTTGGCCAGTAAGCATCTAATTGGCAATTTAAATGCTACAATATTAGCGAAAAAGAATAATTCACAAGCACATTAGGCATGAGTGTACATTCAGGATGCTCGATCGTCTACACTGATAAAATCCATAATTACGTGGTCAGGAAATTTCTGAAACCTCTCTTGACTCAGTTGGCATAAGAAACTTCTTAAAGATAGAAAATAGCTTAGCTGTAATTCACTTGGAACTAATTTCAGTCGTTGCTAAAGCATGCTGGGTTGAAAATTAGTGTCAAACGACAGAATGGCATGACTTTTTAAAAGCATTTGAACTCACATTTTATATGCCCACAATGCATCTCAATTAAAGTTTCTGGGATTCGGGACTGAACCACAGTCAGAAACCACCACCTGCGTTCTCATCCCAGTCTTAGAGAAAACTGCATCCATGACTGTAAGTGAGATTCGGAGAGGCATATCCAGGAGACACCATCGTGCACTTCCTTATAGCCCAAAGAAGGAGTTAATATAAGGATCCATAACACGATGATGTGTATTCTGGAAAATAAAATACCCACTGTCTTGGGTTATGGGCACTGCAAATGACATACCATAAAGCTATCTTTTCCAGTCCAGATACATGGTAAAGTAACTTAATTCTTACAACCTTCTCAAAATAAAACAAATATAAACGTTCTTAATGCCAACACAAAACCATGAGATTGCTTTAATTACACGAACTTTGCATATCATCCATATCCACTTTTTTCCGGTGGTCCAATTTTTCCTTGATCTCATAGTTCTTTGAGGTTGAAGATCATCAGTAACAAGGCAAGAATCTTCTGGAAATATCTGGAAATATCTGGATGCGTATTTGCCAATAACACTTAGGATTCTGCTCACTGCACTAAAGATCAGCCACACTAAACAGAGAGGCTCCTGCCCTGTCCACCATTTTTCCTGCAATTCCATATCTGAATGTAGTAATTATTTAGCAGCCTTTAAACTGCTCCTGTTTTCACTATTTACTCACAGCATGCTAAATCAGGGGTAGTTAAACCCAAAGAGAACATAATAAAGGCCTAGGCTATTAAATGAACTAGCAAATTTAGAGTGGGGAAGCAGCAAAGTTGCACTGTGATACACCTATTGACGTTTTCTTCCTAATGAAATAAAGGTGTAAGGTTTTGTTTTCCCTCTAAAGTTGAATTTCTCATCTTGAGCACAGGCTTTCTGTGAAATGGAATCTTTATACAGATGTGCTTGATGGTATCTTTGTATCAATAGGGAGCCCTGCCCCCAGTTTCCTCAGTTGGAAACCACAGCAGACTAAAAGGGCTTGGTTGGAAACTAATTAATATTAATGAGCGTATTTTGTTCATGGTGCTATGTAATAAGTAACTCCCGTTCTGTTTACCCCCGTTTGAACTAAGCTAAGCCAGGCCTGCTCCAGCCAAATACTACGATATGAAGAACAAAATCGATGACCACACTGACAGTGACAGATTTGCTGTGTCTAAACTTCCTTCCAAGAGGAAGGGTGTGAGGTCTTTTCCTGTTTCATTTCCTATAGTCCTGCAGGAATAAGATTTATCAAATCTCTCCATCTGCCAACCCAAAGGTCAACACCAATAATGTCTTCCTTTTTAAACCAAGTGAGTGACCTTCTAAGAAAAGAACTCAAAATCATTTTCACTGTGTGTTTTTTAATTCCTCAAATAAAGCCCCTTTACAAATCATAAACAAAAAGGAGTGAAGGAAGAAGAAAAAATAAATACAGTCTATTTCTTAATTACTGTTGCAAAATAGCCAAAAACGGGAAACAGACATTTTGCTAAAAAAAGTCACTTTGCTGTTCACTGGATCTGCGTGGAAAAGTATCTTTTAGATTCAAAACACAACTGATGGCGGAAACAGAGGTGTGTGGATACCTATGCTCCACTTGTAGAAGGAACAAATCAAGCTGTACGCGCTCACTATTGTATCTTGGGTTTTTTTAATGGTATTTTACAGCAAACCCATTCTTTCAGTTATTCTCTGTCACTTCAGTTCCTACATAAACTGTCAACATTCTAATACCCACTGAGAAAATGTTGGCCACAAGTGTCTCCATATCAAATTCAGTTTTATGCCCCGTGCCTCTACCTAATCCTTCTTTATAACAGTAAGACACTTTTTTGAGCTTTGCTTGTTCTTTTTCATAAATATAGCGCCGATATTTATGTTCACTCTCAACAAGATTTTGGCTTTCATAAAGGAATACATTATCAGCACCGACACTGCCCTTCTCTTTCATATAGGAAGGTCAAAGAAGAAACTATTTGTCTCTCCACATCGATAAAAGGAATTTTATTTACAAGGTTTCCATCACAGAGACCCAGACAAAAGGAGGCTCCCGTCCACAGAGGATGATAATTTTCACCATCCACACAGTTAAACTGCTAAAAGCAAGATCACCCCAAACCCCCAGTTTTTACTTCAATTTGAAATACAATGATGTGAAATTCAGTTATTGTGGGTATCGACTTGAAAAAAAAAAAGAAACATTTTCTCTCCCTGGGCCAATGAGTCATGTGTCCGAATCTTTTTCTGGCAATTTCGAACTGCTTATCTTTCATAGGATTTCTTATGGCTATTTACATTTTCACTCAGTGAAAATCAATTACCTTCCCGCAATAAGCCTCATTTGCTACCTTCGAGGATAATAGAAACACCATTAGGATGATGACATCGCCCAAAAGCAGGGCACCACGCAGTTGGGAGACATAAATTAGGGGCGCGCTCACATATGCATTAGAAATACTGCTGCGTCTGGAATATGCATCAAGTCCGCGTCGATTAGAGCTATTAGTGTGCGGGGTGAGGGCGCTGAGGGGGAGGGACTCACTGCGAGAGTGTGATCTACTACTTTGACAAAATTATGTCTTTGCTTTCTGGCCGATGTGTGCCACTGATGCAGTAAGCCGGGCCCCCAGCTGAGCTGCCTTTGGAAATGCCACTGAGCATGGGAGCCGCGCTTGGCTTCCCTCCGCAGAGGCAGGACGCTGTCAGAGCAGCGCGCCTCCTCCTGCCCTGACCTCGCGGGCTCCGCGGATGTGTGCCTGGCTGAAGCCAGCACTCAGGCGGAAAACAGCTCCCGCGGATCAATTCATAGGATTTAGGGACATTGAACTTTCAGCAAGCCCGCATCATCTTATTGGTATTTGAGGATCGCTTATTACTGAGCACTAATGTCAGAGCATAGAGAGGAGCACGCTTCCCAGGAGCAGCAAAAAAAAAAAAAAAAATCTAGAAACCTCACCTCTCCCCTTCTGCACTAACAAAACACCAGAGCACACTTACAGAGATAACAAAGCCATAACACCTGCTGACCCCAGGCAGCAGCGCAGGGCCTGCACCGCCAAGGGTTAGGGACGCAGTATAATTCCTGAGGAGCTGTTTTCGGAGTCACTCTTCTGCAGGCCGTCTCACCAACCCAGCAGCAACGCTGAAAGGCAAACCCGGAAGGACAGCAGCACAGGGCCAGGAGAGCAACAGACGGGAGGGGCAAGAGGGAGGGGCTCAGGGGGAGGGGCTCAGGGGGAGGGGCTCACAGGGAGGGGCTCACAGGGCCTCATCTGCGAACCTCCCAGGAGGCCGCAAATAGAAGACATGCATGTTTTCTTGTTAAAGGAGAGACACATAAAACTTTATTCTCATTGAAGTCTCAAATTCACATCACTATGCTTAAAAAAAACCTAACTTGCTAATGGTAAAATATCAGATGTTAAACAGCTGCAAGTTTATATATGAAATTTACTAAGAGGTAATGCACTTTTATTTTAGACATTACTATACTTTTATAAAAAAGATTCATTATAATGGCCTCAGGGTTTTGTTTATTAGGGTTTAATATAACCTAATGAGAATTTTTTAAATGCTGAAAATGTACTCTATAAAATCACAACTTCTTATGGAAGAGGAAAATTTTAGAGCACAGACTTTCCTAGGTCCCTTCCCGGTTAAGTCCATGTATCATATTTGATCACTACAAAGAAAACATACAGTATCATGAAATTAATTTCACTGATCATTGCCTTCGCTCTGGATTCTTATAAAATCGAAGTTCCCCATAAATAAGTGTTTCACCTCAGTCTATGTCAGAATAATAAACTGAATCTAGAAAACTGTAAAATTCTCATTATAGAGGTTTACTCTAAAATGGACGTTATGTTTTTCTTTAATGTCATCATGGGCAAAACTCGGTCCAGAAGCTGGTGCTACACAGGTAGTGCGACACTTAATGTGTGAGTTCTGTCAATGGCGTTTTCACATCTGGTTAAATGACTGAACGCAGTGACACCACCGCATACAAACGTGGGGCTGTGGGGTAATGCTGCTGCGCACGCACACCCGTGCCTGAAACCCAGCACATCAGAGGCCACCTGCATGTGACATTTGGTTTGCTGAGTTCCATCACCTGTGAGTTTTGCGTCCATCAGATACAGCACAGAAAGCTGAATGGCTCCCATGAAATACTGCTACAAATGAGTGATCAGAAGCTGCCTCTTTCACAAGGATAAAAGTCATAGCCCTTAGTTTCTGTCAGCATTTTACGTTCAAAGATGATATGATATGGTGTGTTTCCCCTTTAACTCACTAGCGCAGGTCTCACAGAGATACACTATTCTCTAATGTTTTTCTATTCAAATCTGTTTAAAGGGAGTGTTATGAAAGGAAGCCATACTTTTATAATCAAGAAACAAAATGGACAAATAATCCTTCAGATTGTTATAGCAATAGTATGCCTCATAGAATAAAATATCTTGTAGGGGAAAACATTGACAGTATAAATAAAAAATAAAACCAGAAGATGTAATTGGGGCAACAAACAATAGGCATACAAAACAACAAATAAATGAAGTAGATTTGTTGTAATTCCTTTGCTATAATTAGAAACGAGCTTTCTTGAGCCGTAAGAAAGGGGAGAATCAGGTTTGGAGTTTGGGAATCAGTTTTCTTTTCTTTTTCTTATTTTAATTACTTTAATAAAATGGTGTGTAAAGAGCTTATAAGAAAATAAAACAAACCCAAACTGCTTGCAGGGCAATCAGCATAATCAGTGCTTGCAATTCAGTGGCTCTCAGCTCTGTTTGAAAAGGTAACAGCTCAGGCCCTGCCCAGGCCCATCTGAAAAAACACACCTGGCCGCAGCCCTCAGAAGGGCCGGCCCAGCCTGGAGTGCAGCCCAGCTGTTCCGGGGTGGGGGCGTCTGTCTCCTGAGCGCCCCAGGAATGATCTATGCGGGAGACTGCGCGCTGTCTGTTAATTACGGCAAGACAATTGCCCACGCCACAAAGCTGCACAGAGATCTCGCTCCAGGGCAGAGAAGTAAGACTTAAACCTCTGCCAGAGGAAACTCCTGCCCACTGGCTGGGGCGGGTTGGGAGACCCATACAGTTTACAGCCATGTATTTTTGTTTTCATGCCGTTTAACAACTGCTGCACAGGCAGGTTCTAAGGGATCCTCTCAGCTGGGAATGGCCATTAGTTACTTGGAGATTTTGCTGTGACTGTGCTACGAAATCCCCTCATCCAGCTTGCCCACGCACACTGCGCACATTTTAGGGGGACCCCGACCTGCTCAGTGCCTCACTGCGCGGTTCTGGAAGGAGTGACCAGAGCAGTAGAAGTGGAAAGGCTCTTGGGGCCACGCCGAGCACCCAGAAAACTCCGCAGAATTACAGTGAGGGCTGCATGGGTAGATTCTAGTGACCAAGCTTTGCTTTGATGTGGAATCATAGCTAAATAATCTCAGCAGAAAAAAAGAAACATGTTTCTATTTAAGTGAATGTTAGACTTTCACGAGAGTTGTGAAAACAGCGCAGAAGTTTCCCTCTGTCGTGGTCCGGTTTCCCTGCACCCCCTGCACCCCAGCTCACCAGGGTGCAGTTCTCAGAGCAGTCCTAGGTTAGCACTGTGCAATAGCAGCACTGTTAGCCAGCGCAAGGCCTTGTCTGTGCCGGCAGCTTTCCCCATGTGCTGCTGCTATGCTAGAATCCAGCCCCGAACTCCACAGGCATTTACGCCACAGGCATTTAGCCATCACTTCCGCTGCGGCTGTGACATTCACGCCTTCAGAGCTTCTCAGGGAAACTCATCAGCAGGCTGTCCCTCAGTTTCAGTTTGCCTGATGTTTCCAACCTTAGACTGAGGCTACGATGTGCGGGCAGAACACCCGAGGCCCTGCACCCTCTCCTGCCATCGTTTGGGAAGGCCACGTCACCAAGCTTTGCTTTCCCGCCCGTGTGGTTACACCGCGGTTCATCCGGCTTCCTCCGCTGTAGAAGTCCGCGTCTCTCCTGTAATTAACACACGTGCGAGGAATTTATTTGGAAAGATCTAGATTTTCTACCCCTGCAAGCCTCCCCTGATGGATCTGCAGGTCTGGGGAGGAGTTCTCTGTCTTCTTTATTCTTCTGCATTTCCCCCTGCAGGCTCTCTCAAGGAGGAGCTGGTTCTTCTCTCCCATGGAAATTCATTTATTTAGGAATGTCTTTATATCAGCATAAACTCACAAACACTTAATTTGGCGTGTCTGTTTAGTTTTGCTCAAACTGATTTTACTTTGGCCATTGAAAATCCTTTGCAAGCTGGCTCGTGCGTCCTGCAGCACAGCCTGACCGTTTTACTTCTAAAGCAATTCCTTGTTTCGGCAATAATCAACTCTATTTTAAGCAACCACTTCGAAATCGCTTTAGTCTGTAGAAACTGAATGTTTCGCCTGACAAACCGCACATTCCCTTGAGACCAGTCTTTTATCCCTGCACCCAGTGGAGGAGCTGGCAGTGACAGGCGTTTGCTGAACACGCATGCATCAGTTGAATGCTTATTTATTCCATGTTTGACAAAGGCAAGAATTACTCACGGTATTCAATACATGTCCTTAGATTCGTGTTCACTACTCATTGTTCTCCTTTCACGTAGCAGTCCTCCTTCTTCTGACCATTACTTAGGGACAGTCATCAATATTATCATTACTATTTGGCAAAGGCCATCACCGAGACCCGCCTGGGCTATGTTCTGTGACAAACACCACAAAAATCAAAGTATAAAGCCAGGTGTGGTGGCTCATGCCTATAATACTAGTATCCCGGAGGCTGCAACAAGAAGATCACTGCAAGTTCAAGGCCAGCCTGGGCTACCCAGAAAGACCCTGCCTCTCAAAGTAAAAGCAAAATCAAAAACAAAAAGCAAATTATAGCAGTGTTTTTCCCACTTGTTTCCTTACTTAAATTTAAAAGAAAACATAATCTGCAAACACAATATACATGCTCTATGAGTACTTCGTGAAATAAGGACTCCAAAATAAAACAAGGATATATTATTTAGAACTGCATGGTGTGGAATGCACAAATAGCAAAAGTAGGGCAGAGGTCCAGGGAAGTCTGTACTCCTAAATTCTTAATTTGTATAAAAAATTAACCAAGGGTTTGCTTTTTGCTTCTTTAATGTTAGCAGAATTCCGCGCAGATAGCGTGTACCGTGTGCTGGCAACCTGGCGGGCACGAATCTGAACAGAGTCGCTGGTGTTACTCTTGTCACCGTCCGGGACGCAGAAGCCAGAACGGCAGCATCAGTCACTTGCCCAAGGTCCTTCAGCTGGGAAATGCTGAGCCAGGCTTGGGCCTGAAGCACCCCGAGCACAGGCCCCCATCCATCCCTACCCACGACACCCGGCGCCTTGGCAGGAGCAGACAGACGGGAGGGGAGGAAATGCTTAGTCAGTGCGACTCCAGTGTGCCCCCCGCCCCGCGGGCCTGAACCCAGCAGCTGGAAAGGCAAGTTCTAAGCACCAGCTCCTATGAGTCCTCAGATTCAGACACACTGCAACCAGAGCTGGATTCTCAGGGGCCAGGGGCTTAGCTCAGTGGCCTAAGTGCCTGCGTGGCAAGCTCAATGTCTTGAATTCGATCCCCACACAAAACAAAAAAAGACAGTGGAGGCAGAGCTCAGTTCTCCTCAGAACTTGGCGATGTTGCAGGCACCCTTTGACAGACCTGCGATCACACCGGCGCTGCACAGGAGCCGCGGGCCCCAGAGCCAGCTCCCCCCAAGAGCTCTGACAGCTCTCAGCCCTGTGCCAGCCCAGAGCCTACCTGGCCTGTGGGGCTCTTTAGGAACTTAACATTTGTTTGCTTTTCTTCCTTTGTGAGCGCATATTCCCCACTAATGATTGGAATTGCTGGCACCTTCCCCTACCCAGATGATCTTCACTTCGGACTTTGATCTCTCAGGAGCCAGGCATTGCTCACTGCTCACTGCGGCTGTAAAATCAGCATGGCTCAGGTCCAGTCAGTGAGCGACACGCACACATCCGAGCTAAGCATCCAGATGACCACAGAGGACTTTCCACGTTGTCCTTGAGCACTGTGGCTCTTTTGGTGACTCACTACTACACATTTTAAATAAACTGAAAACAGGTGTCTGATTCTTTGCACAATTTCAACTTTTTGTGCTTGCTTTCATGTTTAGTAATTTCTGCCAAATACTTGAAAATCAGTCTGAGATTCTAGAAGCGTCTGGGATTAAAATAGTTTGTGACCAACACAAAAGCCTGACTCTCTGGGTCACTGACAGGTGAAACAGACTGGAGGTCAAGGGTGGACTTCCAAAGCCTTTCGGAGGAGGACGGTACCCCAAAGGTATGTTTGGCCTGTTTGGCTCTCCAGCCTCTCAGCAGGCTCCCTGCGCTGTGTGCCACTGCGTCTCCGTGCTTAACGGTGCTCTTGGCTGAAGCCCCAGACAGCGCAGCCTTGGACCCAGATCCTGTGCCCAGCCACGGGCCCTTCCCAGGAACAGCACAACTGCAGGGCCATTTCCTTCAGATAGCTTAAGCCTAACCACATGGAAGGCAGGGAGGGAGAGAGAAGGAAGGAGAAAGGACCAAAGGGAGGAAGGACTGAAGGGAAGGAGGGATACAGGGAGGGAGGGACAGAGGGAGGGAGGGAGAAAGAAAGGAGAAAAATAAAAGAGAGAGAGAAAGAAAGAAAACCAACTTTGGCAGCTAAAGAATAGAAGGCTTACAAAAGAAATGTTGTCCATAAATCATAATGTCAAATACCTTCCTAAATTCTGATTTCATAATTTGTGGGGTGAACTTTCAAATGCTGGTATCTAATCAACATCATAGCAAGTGCTGTCTGCAGATATCTAGTTATACAATGAAATGAACATGATAAAATGCTAAATAAAAACTGTTTCTGAATTTATCATTGTAATTTATTCACCATTAAATAGTGCTATGACAAGCATTATGCACTAAAAGGCTAGCATGGCTTTAATATATTTTCTGCAGTAGAGATTCTTTACTTCGGTTTGATTTTAAGTTCAAAATTTAAAATGAACAACAAGGTAAAGTGTATCACAATTTTCTTTTAAGGGAATATATATACATATACATATACATATACATATATATGAATAACAATATACTTAGTAGACAATGCTATAAAAATGTAACACTTTAATGTAATGAGAATATGATGGGAAAGTAATAAAAATTGAAAAATTAGCTGGGTACAGTGGTGCACATATGTAATCCCAGCACTCAGGAAGCTGAAGCAGAAAGATCATGAGTTCAAAGTCAGCCTGGGCTACAGAGAAAACTTGTTCTCAAAAATAAACAAAAAACCTAAAAAAGACCCCCCAAAACTTTAAATACAGGACAATAAAATAAAAACAGATGGGGGCTGGGGATTTAGCTCAGCAGGCATAAGTGCCTGCCTTGCAAGCGCGTGGTCATGAGTTCGATCCCTGGTACCGATAAAATATAAATAAATAAATAAATAAATAAATAAATAAAAACAGATATAGCAGAGTCTTACATCTTTAGAAAAGATGCAATGACCATCTACTAAATATCAACTATCTTTCAAAAAAAAGCACTTACCTGGCTAGGTTGAAATCGTCTGTTGACTGGTTGATACTAGAATATTAGTTAAATTCTCTGAGAATCATTTTTCTCATACATAAAAGCGATGGTAAAAACAGTCCTTTCTTCAAAGAATTTTTACAAGGTTAAATAGGAGACCATATAGAAAGTGCCTCTTATCCAATACATGTGCAGAAGAAATTCATTAATGTACAAGCTTTATATAGGCTGTTAGCTGCACACATGATTCTAACTGACAGCAATAAAAACTCACATAGTTTCTACAGAGAAACAGATTTTGAGTCAGCCGATGGCCGCTACTTGTGAAATCGCTGATAAGTAAGACACTAGGTCTTTGGGGTCTCTAACCAAGAGGTCCTGGTTCAAAAATACAAGGTCATCTGTTAGTCGATGTTATTGGTTAGGAAAAAATTAAAACTGAGCACATGAGCAGGCACCCTACACCTTGTTTTATGCGGAGGTCAGACCCTACTTGGACCCCGGCAAACAGCTAGGCGCTGGGACAGCTGGGTGGTGGCACGGAGACAGCGTCTCTCCACCCATGCTGCAGCCAAGCATCAGCACCCGTGCACACGGGGCGAGGCCTCGCTTACACTGTTCTTGGCACATTTATAGGATGTTACAGATCTGAGAGAGAAGCCACGTCTTCGAATGCAGGTCAGGAATATCACCCGAGCATGGCTGGTCAAGGAT
>PVJX010035398.1:0-18258 GCA_004027295.1 Dolichotis patagonum | reverse complement strand
GAAGCTCCAGGGGAAACAGCAGTGCTAACCCTAAGGAAAACCATGCTATCACAAACTGCAAAAGCTAGCATGGAGCTTTACTTTGAAAGTGACTCCTTTTACATGCCAAGTTAGAATTAAAGAAGAAATCCAATGTGGGGCCTGCTATATTTGACAGGGATTAACCAGGATCCAATTTGCGAGGCGGTTAAATTTATAGACTGAACAACTTCATATCAAGGCTTCCGGTGTTACCCCGCCACAGTGCCTCGTTGGCAAATGGACCAAAGAGCCAGTCATGGAGAGGATGTGACTAGCCATAGACTTACTTGCCTGAGAAGTACAACCTCAGGCTGGGAAGAAAATTGGGGTCCCAGATTCCATGGTGAGAAACCAGGCTGATTGCATTTCAGAGGTTACTAAATCTTAAAGCGTAGACATGCATTCAGTCCAGCAATTGATTTAAATGCCTACTCAGCTGCCTACACCAGACACACAGGTCAGGGGTCTGTTGATTTCCCTGTCTTCAGCGTGAACAAGGACATGCCTCAGCCTGGACAATTGTCATAGCCTGGGCTGTGCAGACAGAAGGGCCTCGGGAGCAGTGAGGGCACCTCTCCAGTCCACAGGCCATACAGCAAGGTGGGCAAAATGGTGCCCTGCTGGAGTCCAAGACTGAAGGTCCTAGAAACAACTCATCCATACAAAAATGCAGAGGAGCCTGGTATGGTGACGCATGCCTGTAATCCCAGAGCTCAGGAGGCTGAGGCAGGAGCGTTGTTGCAAATTCCACACCAGCCTGGGCTACAAAGTGAGCTCAAGGCCAGCCTGAACTGCATGGCAAGACCCTGTCTCAAAAAGACAAAAACAAAAACAAAAACAAAAAAACCCACCAAAAAACAAAGCAAACATACAACAAAAAAATGCAGAGAAATTTATTTTTCTTTTACTTTCTTTTTTCATTGTTTTTTTTTTTTTTCTTTTTGGGAGTTTAGGTTCATTTTCCTTGTAAAATCTTTTTTCTTTTAATTTTTTCTTATTTTTCTCTCTTCTTTTTTTTGTTCTCTTCTTTTTTGTTCTCTTTTGTTCTCTTCTGTTACTTTTGTCTAATTCTATTAATTTTCTTTTACTCCTTAGTAGGATCCTTTATCTCACTTTTCTCTCCTCATCTTCCATTGCTTAACTTTACAAATTCTTCTTGCATTTTCCTGCTCCCTACCTTGATCTTTCTTAACTAGTATAGCATTAAACTATTAATCTTTAGATAGCTAATTTTAAGTTATTACTGTTGAGTTCTTTCCTGCTGTTAATGGTGGTATAGCTGTTGCATTTAGTAGGTTTTTACTGTGTCTCAATATTTGGTTTGCCTTAGTGTTAAAAATACAATTATACCTCTCTATATGGTTAAGGGTGGTAGATTATTCTTATGGTATGCTAATGTCCATTTTGTCTTTGATACTACTGTTGCTGATTTTGTTGCTACTTCGGGGTCGCATAGTTGTTGCTATTAGTTATCTCTGTATACCAGTGTCTGAATTGCTTTTGTGTAATAATACTGCAGTCCACTCCTGGTGAAGTAGGTACTGGGACAATTACACTGTATCCTCCCTTCCCAAATTAACAGAGGTGCTTGGACCTTGGAACAGAGCAAAGGTCTATAGTTCGCCATTCCCAGATGAGGAAACCAGTAGGGCAGATCCTTTGGTGGCCTCTGTATTTTCTTCCCACCTCTGGACACACTCTGGCCTGGGTGACACTCCTGCCGCTCCCCCACAGTCTGTTTGGGTCAACCTCACAAGCACTGCTTTCTAATTCACGAAGCTGGTGCCATCTCAGGCTCTCTGCCTTCCGCAGTCCTTGGCAGAGGTGCTGGGTCCTCCACTGTGGGTACCTGCCTGTGGCTATGGGGAGCCCTCAGGGGTTTTGTGAACACGACACTCCTGGTAAGGGAAGGAATGGCTATTTTTGGTCTGCTCTAGCCTCTTCTTTCCCCAGGGTCCTGCCACTCCCAGATGTGCTGACCCCTGCTCACGCAGGCTGGAAGCCATGGTCTTATCAGCGCTGATTCAAGAGTATTTGTCTTCAAATTCCCTAGTGCCCACCAGGGTTGTTTCCTACACTGCTTTCTGACTTTCAGATCCTTTGAAGCCTTGCTTGCAGGCCTCTCCTTTGCAAGGGTCTCTCCTCCACCGGACGGTTAGAGTATTGTGAGTCTCTCCCGTCAGCCAGCCGGCCACTCCAGGCCAGGCTTCCCCTCTCAGGCAGCTGCGTCCTCTCCAAGCCTGCTGCACCCTGGAGCGGGTGTCTAAGGAGGGCCATGCTACCCAGCTTCTCTTCTGAATTCCACCGACCTCGGGCTTTGATCTAGCTAGCTTCTCTTCCCATTTCCCCCCGGATGTCCGGCTCTCCCCACAGTCCCTGCGTGGAGCATTTGCCTTTCTCTGGTGCGTGGTTTGGAGTCTAATCCCTCACTGCGGTACCCTAACAGCCCATGACCGTCTCTCCTGCATCTTCTTTCATTTCTTTATTTATTCTTTATTTATAATAAAAAATAGATAGTTCTCTATTTTTTGTCTTGTCAATTTTATCTTGCTAAAAAACCAACTCCTAGTTCCATTGATTTTTCTATTGCTTCTCTGTTTTGCTTATTTTTCTTCCAGTCTTTGTTATTTCTTTCACTTTGTTTACGTTGCGCTTGGTTTGTTTTCTTTTCCTATCTGAGTTGGAAAGTTAGGGGGCTTTTAAAAATGCACACATTTACTACTATAAACTTGCTTTGATGGTATGCTTTTCCTTTTCTTTTTCTTTTAGACTTTGTTCAGTTCAGATTTCTCTTAAACTTGCCGTGTAGGCCAGTCTGGTCTCAAATCTGTGTTCCTTTAGGCCTCGGCCTCCCAGGTGCTAGGACTATAGATATGTGCCACCGTACCTGGCTGGTATGTTTGTTATTCTTTTTACTTCTCTCAAGATACTAATTTCCTTTTTAAAAAAATTATCCTTTGGCCCATTGTTTTGTTCAAGTGTGTGTTAATGCCCACATTTTTATAAAGTTTTCAATTTTCTTTCTGCTTTTGTTATCAGGTTTATTTCATTGTGATCAGAAAAGTTGCTTGAAAAAATTTTTTTTCTTTTTTTGGTGGTACGAAGAAATGACTTAGGACCTTCACACTGAGCTTTTATATTTTTTGACAAAAGGAAACAAATTTCATAACAAAGTAATAAGAATTTAATAACAGTTAATACACTATTGTCTTCAAAGTAGCTACTTAGAGACAAAAAACATGTAACAGCACAAACCTTTTACATTTTTGTTTGAGGTGGTCTCACTAAGATGCTAAATTGCTCATGCAGGCTCCAACTTTCCAGATTTCTGCCTCAGCCTCCCAGAGTGCTGGGATGACAGGTGTGTGTCACCATGCCCAGGTTAATTTTATTTTTCTAAATTTGCTGAGACCGGTTTTGTGACCTAACATGTAATCTATGCTGGAGAAAGTTCCATGGACACTTGAAAAGAGTGTGTTTTCTGCAGTTGGACTGAAACCCCTATACCTCTGTTAGGTCTACTTGGTCTGTATTGTTGTAAAGTCTTGCTTCTTATTTTCTGTCCGGATGTTCTCTCTGGTGTTGAAAGTAGGCTTCATTGATACAAAATCTCTTGCTGCTTTTGTATTGCTATCTATTCCTGCCTTTAATTCCATCAATTCCATCCTGTGTATATTTAAGGACTCTGATGTTAAGTGCATTTATGTTTATAATTGTTGATCTTTCTGGTACATAAACCATTTTATCATTATTCAGTTTCCTAATTCATATCTGTGTGTCAGTTTTTGGCTTAATGTCTGTTCTTCTCTGATATGAGAATAATCAGCCTGCTCTCTTTTGGTAACCTTTTGCATGACACACTTTTTACTGCATCTTCACTTTTGGCCTGTACATGGCCTTGAAGTGAATTGTATGTAGCATGTAGTTGGGTCATTTTTTTCCCCATTCAACCTCTGTGTCTTTTAATTGCTGAATTTAATCCATTTCCATTCAAAGTAATAATTCATAGTGAAGGATTTACTATTGCCATCTTGCTGGTTGCTTTCTTTTAGTCTTATAGTTCTTTTCTCCAGTTTTCCCTCTCTTCCTATCTTTATATTTTATTGATTTTGTTGATGTGTCCTGATTCCTTTCTATTTTTCCTTTGTGTAAGTACCCAAGTGCTTTTTCTCATGGTCACTTTTGTTGCTTATATAAGACACCTTATAGTTATAATGGTCTAATTTGATAACAAATTAAATTTAGTAGCATGCAAAACCTCTATAATTTAACTTATCTTTTATGATATTCATATCACTATGTATATTTATTTAAGTAATAAACACATTCTTATTTGCAATTATTTAGTAGTTTTGTTTTTAACATTTATTTTTGAAGTAAAACTGATTTACCTACCACCTTTACAATAATACAGTGTTCTACTTATTTACTTTTTGAATGAGTTATATATTTTTTGAGTTATATTTTCTTATGGTGCCACATTGCTGTTTAGCTTCCTTTCATTTCAGCTTGAAGAACTTCCTTGTAGCATTTCTTGTATGAGAGGTCTAGAGGTGATGAATGTCTTCAGCTTTTGTCTGTGTTAGTGTTCATCTTATCTTCATGTTTGGAGGACATACCTGCCCTGGTAAAGCATTTTTGGTGGGCAGTTTTTCTTTCAGCACTTGGAATGTATCTGGCTGCTGCATCTGACATGTAAGGCTTCCGCTGAAAAATCCATTGACTGCCTAATGGAGATGCCCTTGTATATGAACAGTCACTGTTATCTTGCTCCTTTCAGAATTTTCTCTTTTTATATTTCTTCTTTTTAAATCCAAAGCAGGGTCTTTGCTAGGTTACCCAAGCTGGGCTTGAACTTGTGACTGCTCCTATTGCCTCAACCTCCAGAATCCTAGGACTGTAGACATGTACCTGGCTCTCTTTGTCTTCCAGTTGATTGAGTATAGTGTATCTTGCTGAGGAAATTTGTTTGAGAGGAGTGCATTTTATTTGGTGACTTGCTGGATTTGGATGTCTGTTTTCGTCTTCAGATTTGAGAATTTCTTGGTCATTTCAGTGCATTTTCTGTCTCTGTCTGTCTCTGTCTCTCTCTCTTTCTTTTTCTCAATGTAGTTTGATGTTAATCCTCTTGGTGAATTTTTGTTGAGGTATTATGTTTTTCAGGTTCTTAATTTATGTAAAATATTTTCTATTTATTTATTAAAATTCTCACATTCCTCAATATTTTTATCTCTCTTTTAGTTTTGGGAGCGGTATCTGGAATTGAACTCAGGACTTCACACTTGCCAGGCAGGTGCTGCACCGCTGAGCTAAAACTCTGGCCCAAGATTTTTTTTACCTCTGAGTGTCTCTGTGACAGTTGTATCTTTTCTTTGGTTTGTAGCATCTACATCTGGTTCTTCATTTCATTTTCCTTTACTCTTCATGTTGATGTTCACACTTTAGATAAATGCATCTTTCGGTCCTCATAGCCTGTCCTTGCACAGGAGTTAATTATCACCAATCAGACTAGTGGAAGACTACGGGGCACCTACCAAATCTTCTCCCCAGGGTGAAGCAAGTAGATGTGGTTTTTGTCTTCTCACTCTGTGGTAAGCAGGAGGGTGAGTTATGGTCTCTGCCAGCCCAAGCTGTCATTTTAGTTCTCTCCCAGGCTGCACCCCTAATCCACCTGAGCTCTGAGCCTGGCAGGAGGGAGATCAGTCAGTAGGAGAGCCTCCTCAGGAAAGCCTTCCTCTTGGGTGAGAAATCAGTAATAAGAGGGACTCTTTCCTCATCTTTTCCCCTCCACTTCCCTTCCTTTCCCTTTTCCTGTGCTGGAGATAGAATCTAGGGTCTTGCAATGCCAAGCAATCTCTTTATTGCTGAGCTGCACTTTCAATCCTGTGTCCTTCTCTTTCTGTACTGCACCGGCGGCAGCAAGGACTCTGGCAATTATGTGTCTCAAATATCCTTGTTAGCATTGGTAAGTCTGGTTGACTTAGTTGCTGAATTTCTCAGACAGGGACTTTTTACTCAGTTAGTGATTTTGTGGAGACCTGCCTATTCTACTACCTTGGTGATATGATTCTTTTGCAGCGTTGATGTTTTGACTGCGTTCAGGGTGATGATGGAGTGGTCTGGTTGTAGAACGGTCCTATCTGATTCTGGTGTTGAGTGAAATGGCTCGTATTCAACGGGAGAACGCTAGGTCTGTGTGTGGAGGCCACGATGCCTGCAGGAAGTCAGTGGTGTGCTTCTCTTCTCAAAAACTTCTACATTTGCCCTGAAAATCTAAGAAGCCATTCCAAGGTTTGAACATTTTTGAAATGAGAAGTGCCATTTTTGTCTATTGTTTAAACAATCCTACACAGGGCCCTAAGTTGGTAACCTATTCTACTTTAGCATATTTAGGAAGACTTAGAGCATGTATTAATGTTCCATGAAATGACTTTAAATATTCATTTCTTTTCATCAAATTTTGTCGAGGCATTTTGCATTATATTTTAATGCACATGACAACACAGTCTCAAAATAACAACCTTATTTTCTGTACGTTTTCTGAATATGATTTATTTAGCCTTTTTAAAAAATTTTTTGAGAGGGTCTCACCTTGCTATGTAGCCCAAGCTGGCCTCAAACAAACAGCTATCCTCCTGCCTCAGCCTAGTAAGTGCTGAGAGTACAGATATGTTCCACCACGCCTGGCTTCTAGTGTTTCTTTCTACTAAAAACTCAATTTGAAAAATAAAAGAATTTTGTTTTAATAATTTTTCTTGAGTCTCTCCGACAACTTCAATGTGATTATATTAGCTAGAATAGAAAAAAAGGAAGAAATAGTTTTGTAAGGCACTTGAATTTATACTGTTGAGGCAAAAGAGAAATTTGTATTTTGCCTGGTCACTGTTTTATTTTAATAAAAATCTTAGCTGCTCAGTCAGAAAGACCAGCACTACACATTCAAGCTGAGAAGCAGAAAAATATGTCAGAGGGGAAAAATACCAAAGCTTAGTTCAGCTTGCCCATCGTCCCGGAATGGAAGGAGCATCAGAGAAACGAGGTTTGTGCAGGCTGCCCTGATCGCAGGCTTGTCATACAGACAGCAGAGCCAGGACTTTAACAGACCAATGCGAAGATTCTCTTCTGACCTCTGTAAAACTTGATGTTATTCTGTGACTGTGAATTTTCCTTTTGGATATCTAGCATTTAAAAATTGTTAAATATTTAAAATAGTTATAAATAGTAAAAAAGTAACAAAATTAACACTATATTTTACAAATATCATTATACTCCCATATGAAAAAAAAATCCTGCCATATTGTCTTTGGAAAATCAAAACTGTGATTTTTGTTGATAGAAAGTGGGAAGGGAAATATTGTATTTGATATCAAATGGATGGAATGTGCCAATAGAATTTAACCACTGTCAATTATATTTAAGTATTTCTATTATATTTTCACCATATGGATGTGATTTTAAGTTGCCTGTTTTCCTATTGCTCATGACCCACAGGTTATAAAATATTAATCAGAACTTCAGATGTCTGGGATATTAATAATTTTATAAAATGTTCTGTATAAAGAAAAAAACATATTTTGTGAAAATAGTCTGAAAAGGCAGATTTTTAAGTAAGTATTCCTGAAATTCATATTTGTCACTCTCTGTTTTATTCCTTGGCTTCTGTTTTCTTCTACTCTCAGCCTTACTATACCCTCAAACAGTTCTGGAATATCTTAGCTCCAGGCAGTGCTAACTTCCCTTAGCATTCCCTTTCTTAGTTAAGTGCAATCTAAGTCTTGGGTTTGAGATTAGATTATTTCTTATTGTCCATAAATTATGTATTATTCTGTCTAGGCATGGTGTTACATGCCTATAACCTCAGCACTCTGGGAGGCTTAGGAGAATCATAAATGAAAAGAGAGAGAGAGAGACAGAGAGAGAGAGAGAGAGAGAGAGAGAGATGCATGTCCTGTATATATCCCACATATATAGGACATTCATATATTTAGTTTAAGGATAAAATGTTTCATGTGTTTGAAAGGTAACTGGATAATGGAGGCAATACTCTTACTGGTGGGTTATTCCATTGATGAGTTCATAGCTAACTGTACTGTTGAGAGGGGATCTCTGGGTGTATGACCTGGAAGGGTGTATTACTTCCCTGGGGTCCTCTCTTCCTTCTCCGCTTCCTGGCCACCATGATGTGAGCAGCTTTGCCCTGCCATGCCCTTATACAATGTCATTTCTGCCTTGCAACTGGCCAACCATGGACTGAACCCACTGCAACTGACAAAAACATAAACGTCTTTTGCTTTAAATTATGAATGATAGGTATTTTGTCTCTGTGACAAATATATTTCCTGAAAACTACCAGATTTTACATGAAAATTAGAATTACAACAAACTAATGTTGTAAAATTAGGTGCATTATTGTTGATTACCATTTGTGATTGTAGTTATTAATATATAGAATTTGTATTTATTAATACTTCTCACTGTCAATATTGAGAAAGTTCATTTGTATTCTGAATCTCATGACAAATAATTCTAATATATATCTTTATATATTTCCTCTATCTTTTACTCTCAGATTTAAAATCTGCATCTTTCACATTGAAAATGTTATAGATACTGAGTATACTGAACAATCACAATTGGAATGAGCCCTCATTTTTTACATATGCAATACTTCTGGTAAACCAGTAATGTAAGGTTTCACAACCCACTCATCTTTCTCAAACTTCTTTCTCCTTCTTTGCAGTGCTGGGAATGGAATTTAGGGGTGCTCTATCACCAAGATACATCCCTCATCCTCCTTAATTTTTATTTTGAAACAGGATCTTGCCCAACTGCCCTCAAACTTGCAATCTTCCTGCCTCAGCCTTCTGAGTAGCTGAGATTACAGTTGAGATTACACATTGAGCACCAGGTTCCCAGACCACTTTAGACCCAAACCTGTGACTCTCTAGCTCATCAGCGTCTCTGCTCCAAGCTTTCTTCCTCAGTGTCTTGTTCTTTGTAGTAGTCTCACTCTGCTGCTTTTCAGTTCAACTTTCCTTACTATCCTTTCTCTACGTGGCCAGTGATACCATTTTTATAAAGTACTAATTTTCTGATATTCTGCTTTTTAAAAAGATGGCAATCAACTTAATTCTAATGGTTCCGTATCACATGGCTATTTGTCATTCCAAGAGACCTCTGCATTTCGTGTCTTCCTTCTCTTGTCGCTAAATTATTTTTCTATATACAATTGTTTTCCTTCCCTCTTGACTTGTCACAGTCTACATAGTCTTCAAAATCCGAGTCAAATGTCACTGTGTGTCCAGGAACAATGAATCATATGCACTTTCATGGCTTTATTGCTGTATGTCTAACCCTTCTAGCATTTTCCAAAGCTTGTGCACTTGCGTGTACCTCTAATGCACCCAAGAATCCCTTATTTTTTTAGAATAGCACAAGCTTTGGAGCACAAGCTTTCAATTCCAGCACTGCCACCCTTAGCTCTGTAGACTGTAGGTATCATATTTTTAGTGCAATGGGAATAATCAAGTTTTTCTTGGGGTGCTGGTATGCAAGAGGCAATTGAAGATATACTGTCCTCCAATTATAATGGCTCATTTATGATCTCCTCAAGGTTCTATTTACCATGTTTCTTTGTATCCTAGTACCTACCACAAAGCCCAGCATGTAGTAAACTCTCAAATATTTATTGAATTAATGATAGAATTGGCAACCAGAGATTAAATATAGACACTGAGTTGCCTATGATTCCAGCACTAGGGAGGCTGGAGTAGGAGGATCATGAGTTTATAACCAGCTTCGCCTACATAGCAAGACCGTTTCAACAAACCAAAAATAAAATATGAATAAATAAGTATAGGCATTGACAGAAAAAGCAACTAAAATATTTATACACTAATGTAAATATAATATATATAATATGCTAATATTTATTTATATACTAATATAAATATACTACTTAGTGAATGTATTACAAGTATATAAACTATAGTTGGGTTTGAGGAATAGGCAAGTATATAAGCTGTAGCTGAACTGTAACTATCTTGTCATTTTGTAATACTGTTTTCAATTTGACTTCTGATTAGGCAGACAAACCAAAATCCTCAAATCTACTTCCTTGATTTGCTTGAACAAAATAATTTTCAGGCTGAAACAACTGGCTTCTATCCCTGAAACTCAGAATTCGTAACTGAGAGATTCTCAATCATATGAATTTTGGTTAAATACAAAATCAAACCTAATTCAGACCATTAATTACAGAGCTTCTAATGTTCTATTTAGCTTTGATGGCTATATTCTCTGGAAGAAAACCACAACAATTATAAAACAGTTATTCCTGTTGGCTCAGAAATTTCAACTTCTTTGGGATTTTACCCACTTGATAGGACTAAGGTGCATTGAAAAACTGTACAGATTAGTTTTGGCTACCTTGCAATCAGCATCACCAAGAATAAACCAGGGCTGGGAACCAGGAAGGGCAGACAGATGTCGCTTTGAATGTGGAATGTGTGGTCCTCTTTCTGGTCACAGCACCCTCAGTCTGTCTTAGAGCTATGACACCCCGCACAGTCTCAGTCTTGCTAGGACTGTGAATCAAGGTGCTTTACCCCCTTCTGCACTGTCCTTGCAGACACACCGAGGTAAGCTGGATGCTCTGAAGCCAGCCCAGCCACTGTCGCATTGCTGCTCCCCTCACCTGCACAGCTGTCCTTGGTTCCAGTCAGTTTTCCCTTTCGTGCACAGAACCATCTGATACACTTGCAGGGAGTTGCTTTTTACTTGTTATAAACAGGAGGATCCAGCTGATAATAACCAGAAAATCCTAATACATGCAATATAGGGAAATTTGTTTTCCCGAGAAAATTATTTAAATCTCAATATTATCTTAAGCAATGTCAAGTAGTTACACTCCATCTATGTCACAGTCATGAATTCCTAAAGGCAGATGGCTCCTGTATGATTGGGAGCAGCTGCCAGCCCTCCTGAGTCCCAGCTCTCTCATCTGTAAAACGATGACTATAAAACTACTAGGCACACTTTCTTTAAAGGCTTGTTGTGATAGAAAATTGGAAAAAAAATAGAATGAAAGTGGTTTTCAAATCACAAAGCATTTGATAAAGGATCTCTCATTTGTTCTTTTAGCAAATATTTCCTGCAACAAGATGTTCTTACCAAAAAGTTTTTACCTTGGGAGTATTTTAGTGTTCAGAGTACAAAGAAAGTGTCAACTTTTGAAAAATGTGGAGTCTACTTCTCTGAACATTAACTGTGTCCCAAGCTGGTAAAATGCCTTTTTGTAACTTTGGTTACCAATAATCTGCGGTATTGACAATACTTTGTTTCAGTTTATGAGAAAGAGTATATAGTTTAGAGATATTTTAAGGAAGATTTTGGGGAGAAAATAGAACAGAATCATACAGAAAACCAAATTTTAATTCATAGTCTCCAATCAGCAATTTAAGTTGACATTTAATTTTCTACATTAAAAATGTGATCTCAGTTCTTAGTATTTTGTTATGGTTTAGATTGGAGATGCCTCCTCCCCAATGCTCATATGTTCAGAGAATGAGTTTGCAGTAGGTGGCTGAGTCATGAGGGGTGTAGCTCCATCAATGGATTAATCATGATCTATTACATCCTGCATTATTGGGAGGTGAAGGAAACGAAGGATAGGGCCTCACTGGAGGAAGTGGATTATGGCCATGTGACCTTGGGACATGTGACTTTGTTCTAGCCTCCTCTTCTTTGTCTCTTTTCTTCTATCCTTGCTTCCTGACTACCCCGAAGTAAGCATATTTCCTCCTCCATGATGCTCCTAGGTTGGACTCATCCAACCATCGACTGAAACTTTGGAAGCCATGAGTCAACATAAGCCTTTTCTCCTTTGTGTTGTCTTTCTCTAGCTCATGCTGTGAAAGGGGCAAAGAAAAACAGCGGGAAATTACACTTGCCTCTCAACTGGAACTCATGGTTCTGAGAGTCTGGGCTCTTTCATGCATTATCATTGCTTCTTTAGGAGATTAGTGTCTGCCCTGTTCCGTAAGAACCAAATGAGATTATCAATTCTTTCTGAAGTGCAAGATATTTTAAAATATAAAATAATATTTATATGTCAGCAATTATTGCTTGGTTTCAATCAAATATTTACTTAGTACTATTCACTCCTGGTTACTGTCAGCTAGACAAGCCTTCTTGTTTTTTTTTATAAATTTTGTTTGTTTTGTTTGCAACACCAGGCATAGAATTAAGGGCTTTTGCACCAAACTACCCTCCCAGGCCCCTCCACTGTCCTCTTTTTATTTTTAGACAAGGCCTCACTTAATCACATGAGGTAGGTTTGAACGTGCAGTTCTCCTGCCTCAGCTCTCAGAAGGCTGGGATTACAAATTGCCCTTTTGTTGTTGTCCTTGCTGTATGAGACATCTGTTTTTTTGTCTAGAGCATCCTGTGATTGATGTTGAGAAAATGTAACATACAGGAAAGGCCACTGTGTATGGATATGCACAGGCATCATTAGCAACTGTCCCTTGGAACTTGTCAGAAATCTCCATTGCCAGGCTGCATTCCAGATGGACCAAGTCAGGAACTGGTGCTTTGTTTTGCTCTGTTTTGTTTCTTATTTGATTTGTTCTGTGTGGGGTCTTGCTGGGTTGCTCAGACTGGCCTCAGACTGTTGGGCTGACAATATCCTCCTTCCCCAGCTCCCAAGTAGCTGAAGGTACTGGTGTGTGCACTGTACCAGGCAGGAGTTAGTGTTTTAACAGTCTTCAAGGGGCTCTGATGTCCACTATGTAAAGAAGCACTGGCTTAGACATTTCCATTTCAGCTACTTATCTACATGTAGTTATTCCTTATTATGTTAATAACAGTGTAGTAACAACAACAGAATAAGCATTAGAAAAATCATTTTTGCCCCTTCCTTCTATAGGTGACTATTCCCTAGGAGCCCAAGTGACTCAAAACTTTCCAGAGATGCCCTGCTCAAAACTCACCAGAGATTTCCTCTTTTCTCTTAAAGTAAGATCCACAGGATTTACAATAACTGAAGACTCCCCTGAGCTGGCCCCACAGATGCTCAAATAACTTCTCATTACCGTCTTCAGCACCTCGGCCTCCCGATATCCCTCCCCACCTCCAGGCTTGGCACACGCTAGCTCCTCTGCTCTTCTCCACCTCTGTGCCCAACTGGCTTCCCATTCTTGTGGACTCTGATTGGATGTCACTTCGTCGGTGGGGCCTCACCCGAGTCCTTTCTTCCACTCACAGGTCTGATCTGGCTGCTTCTTTGCTGCACTGTCCCTACCATGATGTCAGTGCCGTGAGACCAGAGCATCCATCCAGAATCCAGCAGGGGCACAGCCTCGGGGAAGGTGATGATTCATGTCTGTTCAGTGAAGTAATAAAGTTCATTATAGCATTCCAATCACCATGGAAAGGGCAGGTCCCATGTGCTGATGACACCTAGATGCCCTAATTGCTGCTATCCTGTGAAAGTTTGCAGGTGGTCATCTGGCACTCAGGGCTCTCAGTCTCTAACATCTCGGCCCACCCAGAGATGAGGGATAGAGACGTGTGTGCCTTGTAACGCTGGGAATCTGACCTGAGGTCCTTGGTGGCGATACCCTATGTGCCACTCTCAGGGTCAAAGGTCCAGATGCAGGGCTGTGGAGCAGAAAGCACAACCAGTCATGCCATTAGCTGGGGGCCTCCAGAGAATCAGAACCACTAGGAAAAGGGTATTTATTATGAGGTCCTGACTTGTGTGATTACGGATGCTGACAAGGCCAAAACTTGTAGAGCGACTGTGCTAGTCTGAGTCCAGAGAGCAGGAGCTGCTGTGGAACCAGGAGCGGGCAGTGTTGTGTCTTACTTGGGGGAAGGCCAAGATTTTGTTCTAGGTAGGCATTCACTTGACTGGTTGAGACCCTTCCATACTAGAGAAGACAATCTGTTTTACTCGAACTACCCAATTAAAGGTTAGCTTCATCCAAAAACAGCCTCTAAGACAGCCCCAAAATAATGTTTCAGCAAATACCCAGTGGACCAGCTAAGCTAACACATAGAATTGACCATTGGCTGGGCACTGTACTTCTAGAGAATTTATCTAAATGCTGGGAATGGAACTTGGCTAGGCAAGTGTTCTTCCACTAAAAACTATACCCCTAACCCTCTAGGGGCTTTCTTCTGGTTTTTGTTCTGCAGAATGAACTCAGGGTTTTCATACTGAGCTATCCCCAGTTAGATGTATTTATATCTTTCTTATTTATTAACTTCCTTAACTTATAACTTTCTTATTTATTAACTTAATTTGAGACAAGGTCTTCCTCAGTCACTAAGTTGCCGGGGCCAAGCTCAGCTTGTGATCTTCCTGCCTCAGCCTTCCAGAGTTCTAGACCATATCTAGCTCTCTAGCGCTGTCTTCATTCTATCATCTCAATGCCTTGTTCTTATGGTTTGCGACTGTTGATTTACAAAGGCAACTGAGGCCAAAGGTCCAGGAATGCAGCAGAGCAAAAAACCCAATCCTGGGCCCATCTAAACTGCAAATAGGTATCTGATTCATTAAATGAATCTATTTTTTTACAAAATGTTCATTAATTCTGGGGAAGAAGAAGGCACAAAGAAAAGCTGAGTAGATAGAGTCAGGTTTTGTTCTTGTTTGGGCAGCTGGTTTTGTTTTAGGGCTGTTTGCTGTCAGCTTTTAACTAGAGAGGAATAATTTTTGGTAAATGTTTAGTGTCTTTCAGGGACATCAACCTTTCTGTCACTCAAGGAGGAACTGTCTCAGTTAAGCCATGAATATCTTACTGAATAGCTTTCTACAAATGTCCAACAGCTCAGAACCCAGACAAACCCTTAGCCAAGAAAGTGGCAGAGCTATTTATATTCAGATATAAATAGAAGTGTTTTATTTGCGATGACTGCCAGCTTTTGTCTTTCCTTTATGATACCCCAGCAGAGTCCTTTCTACGCACCTGGTCAAAATCCTGAGGATTATCCTTTGGTTAAGCACAACTTCCTCTCTGGATGCTTCTCTTCTCTATCTGAGGAATGGCCCAATGCAAACCACAAAGAAAAACTAATTATTTCACCCCCGAGAACAATTTTGAAAAGACCATGAAACAAATATCTCCATAGAAATCACATAAGATTCTAATATTTTCGTTTGAGTTGAAGGCTGGATTAGCAGGCTGTTTCTCTTTGCATGGAAGTAAAAGGAAAGCTTGAAAAAGAAGCACAAAATTTTGGGTGGTATCTGTGTAGATGAGCAGCTACCACAGCTACGCATGAAGCTGTGCTTTTTAGTTTCTTCCACATCAACATGAAAGTAAAAGACTTAGAAAATCGCAAGTCCAAGCATCAAATGAGTGCAGGATGTTGTTTTTTACTTTCTACTGGGAGAGTGAGTGCTGAGTGTTGAAAACACATTTACGTCCTCCATAGAGCAGAGGGAGCCAGATCTGAGGCTGCACAGCAGAGAGCAGCACGGAAGAGGCAGGGAGAGATGCTGACGAAGAGGCCAGTGCTGCCCCTGGCTGTGCTCTAGGAAGAGCTCAGAAGGGGAGGCAGCAGGTGCAAGCGAAGCCAGAGACTAAAAGCAAGAGGGGCACATAGGATGGGAGCAACAACTGGGCCCTAGGTTTTCCTGTCCTAACTCCGCAAGCATGCCCTTCGCACAGGTACACCCAAGGCACCTTCGCTGGTGTTATGGGTTGTGCCTAGGTGTCCCCCCAAAGCCTCATGCAGTCATGGCAGCGGCTGAGTCCAGTGTTTGTGATTGGTTTGTTGTCTAGTGCTGGGATTGGCAGTGTGAGTGCTGCACCCACCCAGGGGTGGAGCTGGCATACAGCATACGGGAGGGAAGGCCAGGAGCTTCTCTCTTCTGCCATGCTGCCCTTGTTGCTTCTGGTAAGTGTTGCAGCTGCTGTGTCGCCCCACAGTCACATCATCTGCCTTGGAGCCAGCTGATTATAAACTGAAATCTCCACAAACTGTGAGCTAAATAAACCTTTCCTTCCTTAATTCTGGGTGTCAGGTATTTTTGTCCCAGCAACGAGAGAATATTAACCAAGACGCCTGGGACAAGTGAAGCACGCTACTCCCAGACTCGGGACCATTAGGCTCAGCAGAGGGTAGGAGTGAACTGGAGACACCAGGGGAACTAAGAGGATTCTACTAGGGAATGACAGGATGCTCACACTGTCCCCTGATTTGCTCCTGGTATGGGAGACCGGGTGACTTTTCTCTGCAGAAACATCCTCAGTGAAAATGCCCATGGAGCAGGGACTTGAGAGTCCTGCTTCTCTGTAGCCGAGACATCTTTGATGAAGCCCAACACAACTCTCAAGTCCTGCTCAGATTCAGAGTTTTCAATATGTTTTATAGTGACTCATGCTTAATTGCATATTAACAGTCATTTCAAGAAAATTGATGCTTAGAAAGAAAGAAGCAATCAAAATAAAAAACAGAAGAAACTGAGCAGGAAAAATGCTAATAAAGATATTAGAACAGACAAATAAAAACCAAATTTACCCCCAATGAAATGAGATGATATTTTATTCAAGAAAAAAATACCAAAACTATGCAAATAGCACCAAGAGGGAATAAGAACACTGGAAAAAATATAAATGGGAACTGAAACAAACAAACAAATAGACAAAAGCTCCATTGGAGATTTGAAAAAGAAAAAGCCAACAAGAAGCAATTAAAAAATATTTTTTCTTGGTGACTAGGACATTGCCTAGCACGCTTCTATCCCCATACTGCAAACAAAACAAAACAAAACAAAACAAAACAAATACATATGACAACAATGACAAAAGCAAAAAGAAAAATAGGAAAGTGTTATGGTTTAGATCTGGGGCATCCTCTAAAAGCCCGGGAGATGATTGGGTCATCAAAACTGGGGCGTGATGCTCGCCAGTGGGTTAGTCCCTGCTGAATTGGTAGCTGACTTGCTGCTAGCAGATGGGGGTTGGCCAGAAGTGCTCCCCAGAGGCCACTGGAAGACCTTCTCTCCCCCTCTGCCACCTCCCTTGTCTTTCCACAGTTCCTGGTTATCATGGCACGAACAGGCTCCCTGCAACAACCTCTGTCCCTGTGCTGTTTCTGACTGGAACCAGCTGACCATTGACTGAAAACGTGAGCCAAAATAAATCTCTCCTCCTCCTCCTTTAAATTGTGGGTCTCAGGTATTTTGTTCCAGTCAAGGGAAAGTGACTACTACAAAAAGATAAGGAAAAAATCTTTACAAATGTGTGAATTCCAAGGTCTTTTAAATAACTTCGTTAAAACAAATGTAAGGACTGGAAGTGAGAATATACTTTCTAAAGGAAGGTTTCATTTGTTTGTTTGTGGGTCCCCGCCACTCAAATCTGAAGAATATTAGTTTCTAGGTTAAATGACTTCTCCTAACCTGATTCCCCAAAACAAAAAAGCTATAAAGAGCCTAAATATGTTGTAAAATTAGAATAACTGTTTAAGATAAAGCACAAATGATCAAAATATGTTGATGTATCTCAATATCAACACTGGAATTGGGAAAGTATGTGGAGATGTGCTTTTTACAAAGAAAAACAATTCTACTCTGTGAAGATACAACCCAGAACACTTTACACAAGGGAGTTCTCCAAAAGTTTACAAGGCAAATATACTTCTGTTTAAGACCAAGTGTGTTCTCTAATAAAGGTGAATATCAGAATAGGTTAAGAGGCAGGTTCTGGAGAACACGTGGTACCACACAGAAAGAGGGAAACTTGGTTCCAGGAGGCAGCTGTGGACCAGAGCCATATAGAGCACAGAGCACAAGGGGAGTCCAGAGGAGGAAATCAAGAGATGGCAAGCTGTTGTGTGGACAGCACAGGTGGTGTGGACAGTGTGGACAGTGTGAAAGACATAGCTCATGGTGTCCAAGCATTTTGTTTGCATCCCTGATTGAGTATAGAGGAATTGTCTTGGGCTGCAAATACAACGTATAATATAGTTAAACGTGGGTTGGGGATGTGGCTTAGCAGAATAGTTCCTGCCTGCCGAGCATGTTCAAGGCCCTGTGTTTCATCCTCAGTACTGGAAAGAAAATAATATAGTTAATGTATGTGAGTAACACAACTTCTTTAAAAAATATTTTTGTTTTAATATTGGAGGAGGAGGAGGCAGAGGACAAGAAGAAGATGGCACATAGTTTGTGGGCAGAGGGTTGGATGAGTAGGGAACTTAAAAATTAGTGATACAGAAATA
>PVJX010035397.1:0-18267 GCA_004027295.1 Dolichotis patagonum | reverse complement strand
TGTTTTGTTTTGTTTTGTTTTTTTCTCTTTAAATAAAATTATTTTTAAAAAAAGAATATTTTTGAAAGCATAGAACTGGAACCAAAACCAAACAAAGAAGCAATAACTAATAGGAAGCCTGACTGAGTAAGAATAGGCAGTCAGTGACTCTGATGAAGATTAAAAAAAAAAAACCTTTTGTAGGATGTAACCATTAACCTTGATATGTCAACTTCATTAGATTAAGGAATGCCTAGCAGATTAGTAAACCATACTTCTGGGTAGGTCTAGGTAGGTCACAGGGGCATGGTGTTGGATATTATATGTGGTCGTTGGCCCCTTCCTATCTGGCACTGTTGCCTTAAACTAAACAGCTTTCCTCTGCCAAGCCCTTCCACAGTGAGGTTGCTGCTGAAACCATGAAATAAATTAAACTAACAGGCAGTAGAAGCTGAATGATAAGCAGGGAAGAGAGAAGGAGACACTAGAGGACATTCATGAAATATATACTGAGTGCTTACCATATGTCCGATCACATTCCAAGTACCAGAAACATAACAAAGGACAAAGAAGTAAAACATTGCTGGCTTCATGGAACTCAAAATATAGTTTGTAGGAGTCAGAAAAAATAAAATATGGGCTGCATCAGTGGTTAGTGCTAACTAGAAAAATAAAAAAAAAATGTTTTAGTTGAGGTTCTCCAGAGAATTATCCAACTAGATATATAGATGCATGAAATATATGAGAGGGAATTTGTTAGGGGAATTAGTTCATGTGATGATAGAGGCTAAGAAGTCCCACAACAGATCATCTAAAAGCTGGAGACCTTGATATGCCATTGCTAGGTCCAAGTCCAAAGGCCCAGAACTAAGGAAGAAGACGGCATAATCCTCAGTCCACAGTTGAAAAGCTTTGATCCCAGCGTGACCTTCCAGCATTTATCCTTTCTTGTGCTGCAAAAGACAAGATAATCACTGAAGAGAGGGCAGAACAGTAGACCAGGTAAGCAAAGAGCAATTGTTGGCAGTACTGGGGCTCCACACAAGCTTAATGAGAAAATAGTTAAAGTGACTTTGAGCTTCATCAGTTTTAAGCTAGAGATTTTGAAGGTGGAGCAGTTCAGGTGATTCCAATGTCTTTATCATACTTGTGGGGACAGGTGATTGAGATGGAATGAAAAGATCATTCAGTATTATGACTTCATTGCATGCATAAAGATCATGCCCACTTTCGCAATTTTGTATGGTACTGACACTGTCACAATGTAGGTGCTCACTAAATATTTGAAAAGTACAAATATTATCACTGGGAACCCAGGTTTGGGGTTCCTGAGGCACAGGCCATTCCCTTCATCTCTCCACCATCACAAGAAACCCAGATTTGGGGCACCTGAGGCTGTGGCCACTCCTACAATTTTTCTGTTATTGCATGAATCCAGAAAATGGTAAAACAAAGAAACAAAATACAATATCAGACCTGCAGCCCACCCAGAACAAGTCTAGGAGTCACCAACATAGAAGAAAATAGGAGACACACACTTGAAATTTCTGAAGTGATAGAAACTAAAGTAAAGAAACAATCCATGAGGCTATAGAGGAAATCAGATCTGAAATAATCTCTCAGGTTAAAAAAGAAATGTCAACATTTTTTAATGAAATGCTCAGCACATCTAGAGCAGAGATAGATAAGAAAATAGAAGATGATAAGAAGAAGATGGAAAGCATGAATGATCAGTATACGAAAGAAATAGAATGCATGAAATGGATTCAAGCAGGTATCCAGGTAATCAAATATTTCTCTGAAAGCTGTCAAATCTGCTTGAATGAAAGACAGTCTTTCAGACCTTGAAGACAGGATCACAGTTAGCAACCATGAAAGGAAAGACTTCTTGAAAATACCAAAATATCAGGAAACAATAGTTCAACAACTACAAAATAATGCAAAGAAGAATAATATAAGGATCACAGCTAGCAACCATGAAAGAAAAGACTTCTTGAAAATACCAAAATATCAGGAAACAATAATTCAACAACTACAAAATGATGCAAAGAAAAATAATATAAGATTAATGGGTGTCAATGAAAAAGTAGAATCAAACAAATGGCATAAAAAAACACTATTTGCAGAAGTAATAGTAGAAAATTTCCCAAACATGGATAAAGAATCTGACATACAGATAAGTGAGGCATATAAGACTCCAATTAACCATAACCAAAATCAGTCTACACACAGGCATATAATAATCTAGATCCAAGAAATTCAGCACAAGAACAGAATATTAAAATTGTTAGAGAAAAGAAACATATCACCTACAAAGAAACCCATCAAAATCATGGCAGACTTCTCAACACAAACTCTCAAGGCAAAAAGAAGTTGGAGTGAAGTATTTTCATGCCCTGAAACAACTTCTGACCCAGACTGATGTATCCTGGAAAACTATCTTTCAAAATTAATGGAGAAATAATATACTTCCACTACAAACTACAGAAATTCATGACCAACAAACCAACACTTTAAAGGGTACTGAAAGATAATCTAGACAGAAATAAAAATGACCACAATTTCAAGAATAACAACAGAAAGAAACCACCAAGCAGTGCAAGCAATTAAACAGAAGGAAAAAGCAGGGAATCAAAATCAGGAAAATAACATGACAAAGACAAGCCAATACATATCAGTTGCTACCACAAATGTAAATGGCCTCAGTTTATATCAAAAGAAACAGACCAGCAGAATGGATCAAGAAACAAAATCTATCAATATGCTGTATACAAGAAATACATTTAACTCAAAAATAAATTCATAGACTAAAATCAAAGAATGGAAAACAATACGCCATGCAATAGGAACCCAGAAAAAAGCCAAGGCAGCTATTTGTTTGTAAACAATGTGAACTTCAAGCCAAGTATGATTTAAAAAGATATAGAAGGTCATTATATCCTTGTTAGGGAAAAATTCAAGAGGAAGAGATAACAATTATAGATATATATGCACCAAATATGGCAGCATTCAACTATATAAGACAACAACTAATAGACATGCAATAACACAGTTATAAAAGGGGACTTTAATATGTTATTGTCATAAAAAGACAGTTTAACAAAACAAAAAATCAGCAAAGAAATAACAGAACTGAATCAAACCTGTGAACAAATGGACCTAGTAGACATTTACAGAGTGTTCTACATAACATCAGAATACATATCCTTCTCAGCTGCACATGGGATGTTCTCTAAAATAGACCACATACTAACCCATAAAACATGCTTAAGTAAATACAAAGAAACTGAAATTGTCCCATGCATATTATCTGACCATAGTGCAATAAAATTGGATATTAATAACAATAGAAATCACAAAAACTCCATAAATACATCAAAATTAAATAACACCTCCTTGAACTACCAGTGGGTCATGGATGAAATTAAAGAAGAAATCAAACAATATCTACAATCAAAAAATGCAAATACAACTTACAAAACCATGTGTGACACATTGAAAGCTATTATAAGAGAAAAATTTATAGCAGTGAATTTTCACATCAGGAAAACAGAGCACAAATAAACAACCTAATGCCACACCTGAATTTCAAGAAAAAGAGTAACAAGTCAAGCCCAAAGCTCATAGAAGGGAAAAATTATAAAGATCAGAGCAGAAACTAATGGAATTGAAACTAAGAGCACAATACAAAGAATGAATCAAAGTTCTTTGAAATAATAAATAAAATTGATAAACCCCTAGCCAACTTTTAAAAAAAGAAAATAAAAAACACAAATTCATGCAAGAAAAAAATGAAAAAGGTGAAATCACCACAGATTCTGTGGAAATTCAGAAGATCTTCAATACTTACTTTGAAAACTTTTATTCTCATAAGGTCAAAAACACGGAAAAATTGGACAGTTTCCTAGAAACATACAAATTATCAAAGCTGGATCAAGAAGATATAAAACTTCTGAATAACCCAATATCAGTTAATGAAACAAAAACTATAATTAAAAAGTTAACAATAAAGAAAACCCTGAGTCCTGATGGATTCATGACTGAATTTAATGAGAAATTTTTAGAAGAATTAATGCCAATACTCCTCAAAATCTTTAACAAAATTGAAAGAGAAGTAATTCTCCCTAACTCATTCCAGGAGGTGAGTATTGCTCTATAACCAAAACAAGACACTAAACCAAACCAAAAATGAGAACTACAGACCAATCTCTCTAATGAATATAGATGCAAAATCCTCAATAAAATACCAGTGTACAGAATGCAGCAAATCATCAAGATTATATACCATGATCAAGTGGGATTCATCCCAGGAATGCAGAGGTGGTTCAATGTATGCAAATTAATAAATATCATACATCATATCAGCAGAGCTAAAAACAAAAACCACATGATCATTTCAATAGAAGCAGAAAAAGCTTTTGATAAAGTCCAACAGTCATTCTTGATAAAACCCATACAGAAAATCAGAATACATGCTCTTTACTTTAATCCAATAAAAGCCATGTATGACAAACCAACAGCCAATATCATACTAAATGGATAAAAACTGAAAACTTTTAATCTAAAATCAGAACAAGACAAAGTTGTCCATTCTCACTATTTCTATTCAATATAGTTCTGGAAACATTAGCTAGAGCAATTAGAAAAGAAAGAGAAATAAAAGGAATAAGGATAGGAAAGAGAGAAGTTAAATTATCATTATTCACAGATGACATGATACTCTACATATAAGACCCCAAAAACTCCATCCAAAGTCTTCTAAAATTAATAAAGAAATTAAGTGGCATAAGCTGAATATAAAGCTAACACTCAATAATCAATAGTATTCCTATACACAAACAACAAACTCACTGAGAGAGAAATTAGGGAAATTGCACCATTTGCAATAGCATCCAAGAAAATGAAATATTTACTAATCATTCTTACAAAAGATATAAAAGAGCTATACATTGAAAACTACAACACTCTTTTTAAAAAGAGATTGAAGAAGGTATCAGTAGACGGAAAGATATATTTTGCTCATGTATAGAAAGAACCAGCATTGTGCAAATGGACATATTCCCAAAACTTTTATACAGATTGAATGCAATCCTGATCAAAATATCTTCAGAATACCACATGTATCTAGAGGAAACATTCTTAAATTCATTTGGAAACAGAAGAGAACTAGGATACCAAAGGCAATCCTAAACAACAAGATGAGTCAGGACACATCACAATCTCTGACTTGAAATTATACTATAAATCTACTATGACAAAAACAAGTATGGTACTGGCAAAAAAGACAGATTTGAGGATCACTGGAACAGATTAGAAGATGCAGACACAACTCCAAAACACTCAGCCACCTTATCTTTAACAAAGGGGCCAAACATGCTCACTAGAAGAAAGATAGCTTCTTCAATAAATGGTGCTTGGAAAATTGACTTTCCACATGTTGGAGACTAAAACTAGACAGGTTTATCACCATACACTAAACTAAAGTCAAAATAGATCAAAGATATAAATATTTAAACAGAAATGCTAAATCTACTGGAAGACAGGGTAGGTAGATATCTTGAACATTTTAGGGGTAGGCAGAGAGCTCATAAACTGAAGGCAAACTGCATGGGAAGTACTTCAAAGAATCAACAACTGGGGTCTCATCTTATTAAAAAGCTTTTGCATGGTAAATGAAATCACAGAGTGAAAAGAAAGCCCACAGAATGAGAAAACAATTTTAGCCAACTCCCCTCAGACAAAGACTTCTATCTAGAACATATAAAGAATTGGAAAAAAATCAGGTCCCCCAAATTTAAAGACCCAATGCAAAAATAGGCATCTGAGGTAAATACATATTTCTCAGATGAAGAAATACAAATGGCAAATAAATATATGAAAAAATGTTTAATACTACTGGTTATTCAAGAAATGCAAATTAAAACAGCACTGAGATTCTATCTCATTCTAGAAATAATGGCTATCATCAAGAAAACAACCAATAACAAGTGCTGGCAGGGCTGTGGAGGAAAATAAACACTTCTCCACTGTTGGTGGGCGTATAGACTGGTAAAATCACTGTGAAAATCAATGTGAAATGTTGTGATAATAAAAGGTAAAGAAAATGATCAAAAGGAAAGATCAACTTGGATAGGGAAAAGGAGAGAAGGAAAAAAGGGAAAAGATTATATGTACATAGGTATACATTTATATATTTATGAATAGATATACAAGAGAGACAGCTGTAGTACTAATCTCTGTTAGTTCATCAAAAAAAAAAGCTGTCTGTGCTTTTATGGTTTGATTTTTTAATTTTTTTTGTACCTAAATCTTGTAACCTGGACAACTATTTTTTTAATTTTTTTATTTTAAAGAGAATAAAACAAAAGAGGGCAGAACAAAGCAGATCAGAACAGAACATCATAAGCAACACAACACTTTACAATAAGACAACTGGACATTAACAGTAGCTATCAAAATCTCTTTCTCTGCTATAGTTGAGCATAGTTTCAAATACAATAATATCAAACGTAATTAAATAGTATAAAACCATTCAAAAGAATGAAAGAATTACAGGGCATTCTGAACCGAATAACAGAGAATGATCAATGGTTACTATTATATCTCATTTTCAATAAAAAAAATTGTTTATACTGTCACATATATTAAAATCCCAATAAGACACAACATGATAGAACCGATGGTAATAGAAGAATAGAAGCATGGTAGGACTTCAAAGCAAGATGATATTAAATCAGAAATGGCTGCCATAATGTTTTGTTTTCTTCAAAACAGCTGTTCATACCATCACACAGAATAAAGTCAGACAGAACAGAATAAAACCATTCCAACTGATGAATGAAAACATTGAAAGGCTTCAAAACAATGAGATGGGGCAGCATGATTACCATACAATCTTATATACTCTTACTATGGAGTAAGTCTCATACTCTCATAATCTCATACTATAGAGACTATACGGTATTTACATCTGTGAGTTTGGTTTATTTTGCTTGTAAGTATGGTCTCAAGTTGTGTGCATTTATTTATAAATATCTCAATGTGATCATTCTTTATAGCTGAGTAGTAATCCATTGTATAAAAATACCACAACTTTTTTATCCATTCTCAGTTGATGGGCGCTTAGGTTGTTTCTAAGATCTGGCTATTACAAATTGTGCTGCTATAAATATGGGTGCACATATATCACTGTGGTATGATGTTTTCAGTTCTTCTGGGAATATGACTAGAAGTGGAATAGCTGGGTCAAATGGGATTTCCAAACCCAGTTTCTGAGGAATCTCCAGACTGACCTCCACAGTAATTGCACCAGTCTACACTCCCACCAAGAGTGCAGAAGAGTTCCTTTTACCCCACAGCCTCTCCAGCATTTGTTGTTGGTGGTTTTTTTTTTTTTTATACTGGCCATTCTTTCTGGGGTGAGATGGAATCTCAGTGTGATTTTAATTTGCATTTCTCTAATGACTAATGATGATGAACATTTTTACATGTATTTATTTGCCATTAGTATTTCTTCATCTGAGAATTGTGTATTCACTTCAGATGCCCATTTTTGGACTGGGTCTTTGAATTTCGAGGGTCTGACTTTTTTTAATTCTTTGTAAGTTCTAGACAGAAGTCCTTTGTCTGAGGGAATGTCCATTAAGATTTTTTCCCAATTTGTGGGTTTTCCTTTCACTCTGCTGGAAATCTCTTTCGACATGCAGAAACTATTTAATAAGATGTGGTCCCAGTTATTTACTCTGGGAAATATTTCCCGTGCAGTTTGATTCTTGTTCATGAATTCTCTACCTACCCCTATAGCTTCAAGATTTTTACCTACTTTGTCTTACAACAGATTTAGTGTTTCTGTTTTAATATTTAGATCTTTGATCCATCTGGATTTTAGTTTAGTACATGGTGGTAGGCATGGGTTTAGTTTTAGTCTTCTGCATATGGATAGCCAATTTTTCCAGCACCATTTGTTAAAGAGACTGTCGTTCTTCCAGCGAGCATGTTTGGCCCCTTTATCAAAGATAAGGTGGTTGAGTGAGTCTGTGGTTGTGGTTGTATCTTCCAATCTATCCCATTGATCTTCAGGTCTGTTTTTATTCCAGTACCATGTTGATTTTATTACAGTAGCTTTGTAGTATAATTTCAAGTCAGGGATTGTGATACCTCCTGCCTTGCCTTTGCCGCTTAGAATTGCCTTTGCTGTTCTAGGTCTCTTCTGGTTCCAGATGAATTTAGGAGTAATTTCTCTAGATCTATGAGGTATGTTAGTGGTATTTTGGGTATTTGGGATATTGGGATTGTGTTGAATCTGTATAGTAATTTTGGGAGAATGGCCATTTTCACAATGTTTGTTCTTCCTATCCATGAACAAGGGATGTCTTTCCATTTTCTGAGGTCCTCTTAGATTTCCTTTTTCAAGGTATTATAATTTTACTTGTATAGATCTTTTACTTCTTTCATGAGATTAATTCCTAAGTATTTCAATTTTTTGGATGCTAGTGTGAAGGGTGTGGCTTCTTATTTCTCTCTCAGTATTTTTGTTGTTAGTGTATAGGAATGCTATTGATTTTTGCGTATTGACTTTGTATCCAGCTACATTGCTTAATTTATTTATTATATCTAGCAGTTTTTCAATGGAGTTTTGGGAGTCTTCTATGTAAAGTATCATGTCATCTGCAAATAATGATAATTTAACTTCCTCTTTTCCTATCTTTACTCCTTTTATTTCTCTCCCTTGACTAATTGCTCCGGCTAGTATTTCCAGTACTATGTTGAATAGCAGCAGTGATAGGGGACATCCTTGTCTTGTGCCTGATTTTAAGGTAAAGGCTTTCAGTTCTTGGCAATTTAATATGATGCTGGCTGTTGGTTTGTCATAGATGGCCTTTATCATATTGAGTTAAAGACCATCTATTCCGATTATCTGTAAAGATCTTATCATGAATGAGTGTTGGACCTTATCAAAAGGTTTTTCTGCATCTATAGAGATGATCATGTGGTTCTTACTTTTGGCTCTATTGATATGGTGGATTACATTTATTGATTTATGTATGTTGAAGCATCCCAGCATTCCTGGAATGAATCCCACTTGGTCGTGGTGTATAATCTTGATGATTTCCTGCATCCTGTTTGCCAATATTGTATTGAGAATTTTTGCATCTGTGTTCATTAGGGAGACTGGCCTATAGTCTCTTTTTTAGTTGGGTCTTTCTCAGGTTTTGGTACTAGAGTAATATTTGCTTCCAGAAATGACTTAGGAAGAATTGCTTCCCTTTCAATTTCATTAAAGAGTTTGAGGAGTGTAAGAATTAAGTCTTCTTTGTATTTCTTGTAGAATTCCACAGTGAATCCATCTGGGCCTGGACTCTTCTTTGGTGGCAAGGACTTAATTACATTTTCAATTACACTAATGGAAATTGGGTTATTCAGCAGTTTTACATCTTCCTGATCCAGCTTTGGTAGTTCATATGTATCTAGGAATCTGTCCATTTCTTCAGTGTTATCAAACCTATGAGAGTAGAGGTTTTCGAAATAGGTGCTGATGATCTTCTGTATTTCCACAGAGTCTATAGTAATTTCACCTTTTTCATTCCTTATTGCATGAATTTGAGTTTTTTCTTTCCTTTCTTTAATAAGGTTGGCCAGGGGGCTTATCAATTTTATTTATTCTTTCAAAGAACCAACTCTTTGATTCATTGATTCTTTGAATTGTTTTCTTAGACTCTACTGCATTACTTTCTGCTCTGATCTTTATAATTTCCTCCCTTCTTTTGGCTTTGGGCTTGGCTTGCTGTTCTTTTTCTAGATGTTTGAGTTGTAGCATCAGGTTGTTTATTTGTGTTCATTCTGTCTTCCTGATGTGCGAACTCAGTGCAATAAATTTTCCTCTGAGGACTGCTTTCATTGCATCCCACAAATTCTGGTAAGGTGTGTTTGTATTTTTGTTTGCTTTTAGATATTGTTTAAATTCTTCTTTAATTTCCTCTGTGAACCACTGGTTGCTCAACAGTGTATTATTCAGTTTCCATGTGTTTGTAGGTTTTTTGCAAATTCTTTTATCATTAATTTCTAGTTTCACAGCACTATGATCCGATAACATGCATGGGATAATTTCAATTCTTTTGCATTTACTTAAATATGTTCTGTGGGCTAGTATATGGTCTATTTTAGAGAATGTCCCATGTACTGCTGAGAAGAACGTATATTCTGATGTTGTTGGATGGAAAACTCTATATACATCTATCAGGTCCGTTTGTTCACAGGTGTGATTCAGTTCTGTTATTTCTTTGCTGATTTTCTGTCTAGTTGATCTGTCCCTTTGTGTCAATGGCATGTTAAAATCTCCTTTTATAATTGTGTTATTTCTTATTTGATTTTTCATTTCTGTTAATATTTGCTTTGTATTTCTGGGTGCTCTGGAATTTGGTGCATATATATTTAAGATTGTTATCTCTTCCTCTGGAAGTTTTCCCCTAACTAATATGTAGTGACCTTCTTTATCTCTTTGGATCATTCTTGGTTTGAAATTCACATTGTCTGCAAACAGGATAGCTACTCCTGCTTTTTTTTTGTTTCCTGTGGCATGAAGTATTGTTTTCCATCCTTTGACTTTCAGTCTATGGGTTTCCTTTTGGGTTAGATGGGTTTCTTGTAGACAGCATATGGTTGGATGTTGTTCCTTGATCCATTCTGCCAGTCTGTTTCTTTTGATTGGTGAGTTGAGGCCATTTACATTAATGGTGATAACTGTTATATATTAGTTTGTTGTTGACATGTTATCTTTCTGCTGTTGTATCTTTAGCTTTCCATTCTGTTTAATTGTCTGCCTTGCTTGGTGGTTTTATCCTATGTGTATCTAGAATGTTTTTCAGTATTCTTTGTAGGGTTGGTTTGGTGTTCATGAAGTTTCTCAGCTATTCTTTGTCATGGAAGTATCTTATTTCTGTGTCCATTTTGAAGGTCAGTTTTGCAGGGTACGTCAGTCTGGGTTGGAAGTGGTTTTCCTTTAGGATCTGAAATACTTCACTCCACGCTCTTCTTGACTTCATTATTTGTGTTGAGAAGTCTGCTGTGATTCTGATAGGTTTTCCTTTATAAGTGATCTGTCTTTTCTCTCTAACAGCTTTTAGTATTCTGTTCTTATGGTGGATTTCTGGGATGGTGATTATTATGTGTCTGGGTGTAGTTTTCTTTTGGTTATGGCTATTTGGAGTTCTATATGCTGCACTAATCCAAATGTCACTTTCGATTCTCATGTTTGAGAAGTTTTCAGCTATTACTTCTGTAAATATCCTCTTGATATCATTTGGGCTGTCCTCTTCTTTTTCATTTATGCCTATTAATCTTATGTTATTTTTCTTTGCATCATCTTGCAGCTGTTGTATTGTTATTTCCTGATTCTTTGTTAGTTTTAAAAGATCTTTCCTTTCCTGTTCACTAGCTTTGATCTTATCTTCAAGGTCTGAAATTCTATCTTCACTTTCATTGAGGCAGTTTTGACAGCTTTCAATAGAATTTTTGATTTCCTGTATATCTCTTTGAATCTGCTTTATATATTCTGTTTGTTTCTTATAGTGTTCATTCAGGGATTCTATCTGTTTGCTTTGTTCCTCTAATTTTTTAGCTGTGTCTTCACTAGATGTGTTCACTATTTCTTTCACTACTTTTATCATTTCTTCTTTTACCTGGACAATTATTTCTGATTTGAATTTCTCCATAGCTTCCCCTAGTTGCATCTTTATTTCTGTTGATATCATTTCAGTCATTTCAGGTGTGTGACTTCTATTTTCTTCTATATACTTGACTCCTAGGCTTTCTTGGGATGGGCTGGAGATTTGAGCCTGCCTTTTGGTCTTTCCTTTTGTCATTTTTCTTTATTTCCTTGGTTTGAGTGGTGTTCCAAAGCCTCCTCTGGGCGTGTGGCCAATCACCTCCTGCACCCTCAGCTCCTGGAGCAGTCTCAGCTCCTCTGCAGGCTCTTGGCTCCCATTGATTGGCTGGAAGGTCTCCCCCGGTGCTTCCCATGCAAGCTGCCACCAACAAAACCCCTAAAACTGGTAGTTACTCAGCCGGTGGCTCTCTGCTCTCAGCTGAGAACCCCTGGACAACTATTTCTAAGATAACAATAAACAATGTATTAATTAGTGTTAATTGCCTACTTTTTTGAAATTCTGTATGATTTCTATCCTTTGTTTTTCTTTTTAAAATAAAAAAAGATGGAAAAAAAAAGAAAATCAGTGTGAAGATTCCTCAATTAGGATTAGAGGTTCCATTCAACCCAGTTGTTCCCCATCTAGATGTTTCCCGAGAAAAATTAAAAGCATCATACCACAGCAATATATGTTCATCTAAGTTTATAGCAGCACAATTTGTAATATCTAATCTTGGAAACAACCCAAATGTCCATCAAATGCTGAATGGATAAAAAAAGATATAGTACTTTTATACAAGAAAGTACTACTCAGCTATAAAGAAGGACAAACTCAAGGCTTTTATAGTTAAATGGATGGAACTTGAGACCATACTCATAAGTGAGATACATCAGACTCACATGTATAAACATTGTATTGTTTCCTTAGTGTAAAAAACTGAAAGAGTAAATAAGATCCAAAATGTACAATAGATTTTGTGTAAGTGAAAGGGGAAGAAATTGCTCAAAAGGAAAGAATAAGTTGAATGGGGGAAAGGAGAAAAGAAAGAAAGGGAAAAAATGATATATTGATAGATACATAGACAGGATAAATAATCATACTACTAATCTCTGTTAGTTCATCAAAAGAACAGTTTGTGTTTTCATTGTTCAACCATTTTTTCATGTCTCTGTTTTGTATTCAGAGCAACTAATTCAAAAATAAAATGCAGTATAGTAACGATTATTAATCTATTATGTTGATTTGAAATGCTGTACCATTGTTTTTAGTTTTTTGTTTTAAAATAAAAAATTCAAATATTTTATAAATTGTAGCATATTTAATATATTACACTCTTCCCTTTCCCTCTCCCAACAGCTAAGTTCTGAATCTTCTCCCCAGACTTTTCAACTTATTGACAAGTTCAACTTCACTTTCAAAATCTATCAATATGTATCATTTATGAAAATAACAGTTTTGAGCTCAGAGAAGTCCAAATGCATCTATTTGTCCTATAATAATAATACAAAATTTTCTTGCATAAGACTTCTATTTATCAAAGTATATTGTATAAGTCAGTTTTCCTATCACTGAGGCACAGTATTAGACACTCATAACTTGAAAGGGAAGAGGTTTAATTTGGTTCATGTTTTCAGGGGATTCAATCCATAGTAAGCTGATTCCAAGGCAGAAACATGATGGCAAAAGAACATACTTAGTTCATGATGGTAAGGAAGCAGAGCAGGGAGATAGTGCCAGTCAGGAAGGAAAAGTGGACAAGATATAGTACCCAAAGTCACTTCTGCATGACCCACCCAGATAAAGCCCAAAGTGTGCTGTACTAATCCCCTGGGCATATCCCAAGCTGAGCAAGTTGACATTCATTAGCTTATATACCACATATGTTCCCAGTGCCCTCTCATCTTCTGATGAGACACAATTATCTCTATTTCACAACAGTGATTTTCCTGGGCTGTGGGGCTAGTTAGGAATTGAAAGGTCAGTTTCTGATCCCTGGACCAGGCTGTGTAGGCTGTTGACCTTAGAAGGTCATAGTTTTTCTGCTTCATGTGATTCCATTGGCCCTTTAAATTTCAGATCTCTCTGGTAATGGCCTCATGCAAAGACTTTTTCTTGACTTCCACCTCCCTCCAGTGATGTCTCAAACCTAGGTATGAGGGTAGAAAATGACCATATCTCACTCTAGACCTGAAGAACTGGATTGCAGAATTTCCCACTTACATGTGACAAATCAGCAGTTTGGAACTCATTAATCACAACTCATGGTTCTTTATAATGAACCAAGTCTTTCAGGATATGCTCTGGATCACCTGGCCAACACTTCACTTCTATCTCAGTGTGGGTGGTGACTGACATCCATCCCTTCCCTGGAATCACATCCTAAACACTCATCATTTCTTGAGTGATTACCATGCCTACTACTACCATTATTCTTTTATAATGAAAAAACTGTTTAAAATTAATATTTTTACTCCCATGTTACATATGAAGAAACTCATTCATGCAAAGGGGATTATAATTTGTCCAAGGTCACACAACAAATAACTGGCGGGGCTGAGGCTGGAACCCAGGGCTAAATCCAAAGTCTTTGCATTAACAACTTCTGTTGTCCCATTTCTCAATTTCTTTTTTTTTTTTTTTTTTTTTTTTTTTTTTTGTACCAGAGATCGAACTCATGACCTTGTGCTTGCCAGGCAGGCACGTAAGCCACTGAGCTAAATCCCCGGCCCCCCATTTCTCAATTTCTTGCTGAAGAACAGAACAGGAGCAATTTGCAGGTCAAAAAATTTATATTAATTATCATGTCTGCCCCACACTGAAGTTAGGCAGAGCCAGCTTCCTCCAAAGGGACAACTCAATCCAGTTTTGACAGCGGAAGAAAAGATCTGCATATGAATAGCAGGTCCTGGCTGGAGATAACCAATTCAAATGTTAATGTTCTTGCCAATCAGGTAGGAGGGGAAGGTCTGAGGGAAAGTGGGTATCCTTTTGACAGGGATCCAGAAGGTGGGGTCCAGGACCCTGTGAGGGAGCAAGAAAAACCAGAACTGGAATATTTGGAAGGAATGGGACATTTCCCCATCTCTTCTTCCAGAAAGCCCCAAAGACCAAGACAGTGATAGAATAGGAAGGAGACCTAAGCTTAGAGAAGCTCTTGGGGTTAGTGTTCTCCCAGAGACTCAGGCAGTGAGCAAAAGGGTCACTGAAATCAAATTTGCTTACCTTCCCCTAAAAAAATTTCCATTAAAAATATCATCTTTTTAGTAAACATTTACATCTGATTCGTTTTCCTGGTAAATTTAAGCCTCCTGATCTCAACTTGTGTTTTATCTTCTTTAGTTCTGAAAATCTCTGCAATAAGCATATGTTACATTTTTAATGAGTAAGGATGAAATTCCACTCACATTTGTTTTTAAAGAAACAAGCTAGAAATAACTCGCCCAAGACAGCAATGGAACATGGTCAGTGCACAATAAGAAAGATGTCAGCTCTAGCAGAAATGCCTACCCAGGTTGGGACTCCTCTTGCTGGTGAGTCCAGAAGTCATAAGCACAGATTCTGTGGTAGCAGTTTGAATCATTAGTGGGAATGTGTTGGGGACTGGAACCTGCTCAGAAGTTGCAGGGAAGATATTGGGCTGGTTCTGGGAGCTGGGAAGAGCAATTTTATTCATCTCAAAATACTTAGTAAGATGAAAATTAATTCATACAGGGAGCAGCATATGATTGAGTGAATTAATCCTTCCTTGACACTCAAAGCCTATTTAAGAAGTTGCTTTTCCTTTGAAGGGGAATGATGTATTTCCAGATTATCACAAGGGAAACTTACTGTATTTAAAGAATATATATGTTCCTGAAAATGTTGTTTTCTACAAATTAAATTTTCATATGCCAAATCCTATTTTCCCATGCACTTTTATTATCAAATTGAGAAACCTTGAGAGAATACAGTCAATCCATTCAGAGGAATATAGCACAAGGAAAATGCAGCACAATTTTTTTTAACAATATGCATTTTAAAAAATAAAAAAAAGATAAGTCTCTCAAAATAAGTTACAAAATGTAAGTAGCCAGAAATATATCTTCTTGGCTAAACAGCTTCCTGGTCCAAAGGAAGCCCCATAATACCTACATTGCATAAAAGAGACTTAAAGGTCTCTGATATAGTATCTAAAATTCCAGTGTGCTTAACTATTTCCAGTGTTGCTGTTTCTCAGCACCTCACCTATCCTTCTATTTTCTTCTCAGGCCTCTGTAAACCCTCATCCCACTTTGCCAGATGAATCTCTATTACCTCCGAAAATAAGGGACACTCAACAGAGACTAGATGACTGGAGGAAGAAGTGGGGTTTGCTCTTTTCTGTTCACTTTCTGTTCCTTTCAGTGCCATCCCAACAATGGTTCCTCATTCCATAATGAGGCAGCTGGTTCCATGTTCTATTTTTTGCCACATTCCTAGAAGTCCCTTCATTATGATCCTTACTTGCTTGAATGGGATGGAGAAAGCTTATACAAGCTCAAGAGAACTTCAGAAATTTTGTGAACCAATTTTAAGCACAGTTATAACAAATCGAATTATATAAATATATTATATTGGTTTGTTGAGGTTGCTGCAAAAAATATTAGAAGCAGGGTGCTTTAAACAAGAGAAATGTATTCTTTCACTGTTGCCTTTTATATCTAGATGTCCCCCAAGAGGTTTAGGTACTCATAGGTGAGGCTTTTGGGGAGGTGATTGAATTATAAGGGCTCTAGAGCTAAATGTAGTGTTAGGAGATGGGGCCTGGTTGGACAAGGTTGGTCACTGGGCGTGTGACCTGGAAGGTGTGTCTCCATGCAGTCCCTGACTCTTGCCTTCTCTAGAGCTCTTCTTCCTGACCACCATGACATGAGCAGCTTTTCCCTGCCTAGGGCCTTTCACCAGGGCATTTCCGTGTTTAAGCCTTTAGAATATGGTCTCAAACTTATGAGCCAACATAAGCCTCCCCTCCTTTAAGTTGTAGGTGGTGGGTATTGTGTCCTAGTGATGAGAAAATAACCACAGTTCAGCAGGCTCGAAGCAAGATCAATGTGGGGTTGGTTCTTTTTGAATCTGTGAGACTCTGTTCCATGACCTAGGTCTTGGCAGCTGTTCGCAATCTTCAGCCTTCTCCACCTCATGCTCCTTTAGCATGTCCGCTCCTTTAGCATTCTCTGCCCCATGTGCATAAGTGTGTCTATTGGTCTGTCTCTCTGTCCTTCTGTCTCCATATTTCTCCTAAGAGCCCATCCTAATGCCTGCACTTTAACTTGATCACCTCTATAGTAGAGAAACTATCGCCACATGAGATCACTTTCTCCACATGAGGTACTGGGAGTAAGGATTCAATCCATAGGGAGACAAATTCAATCCATAATACCTATAATTCCATGAATTGTATTTTAAAATCACAGAGAACTAAAACAAAGGCTGATTATTAGGGGCTAGTGAGAAAGAGTCTGCCTGCAAAGGAGAAGGACCAGGGGACTCCTTGGTGGCAATGGGGGGGGGGTTGCAATTTGGATTGTAGATGTGGTTTTTAAAATCTATATATGTAATAAAGTGCCGTTGAATTATGGCATTAAAAATGGAGTACACACACAAATGAGTAAAATCCAAGTCTGTAATCAATCAAATTAGTTGAACTGTCCTCATCTGTCCTGGTTTTGATAATGTATAGATGTGTACCGGGGCAAGCTGGATGGTGGGTATAGGAACATTGTTTTCACAATTCCTAAGTCCATGAGTATTTCAAAATCAAACATTTTTAAAAATCAACAAAACATCTGGCTACTTAGCATAGCTGTAAAGTGTGGTAGCAGGCACAAGGCCATAAAAAATAACAGACTCATTACCTCATGACCATTTTACATTTTCCTATGTCGTGGAGGTCCCTGTCGTGGGGCTCAGTGCAGCCTCTCTTCCTCTTCCAAGCTTCCATCTCCTTCCCTCACTTCCCCAGCCCCAGGGAGGGCAGCTGTTGCCTGCAGTTCTTACAATGTTCCCTTTTGGCCTCTTCAGTTTTTCAACATCTGTCTAAATAAATTCCTCTCTTCACTTCTCCCTGTGAACTGTTTCTGTCTCCCTGACCAGGCCCTGATGGATGTAACTAGTCAACACAGATGTCTCCAAATTCTGCAAGGGCTCACATGATGGCAGGAGGTCAAGCACTTCCCTCTCCCCAGACTACTCCAGGACCAGATTTATGAGACTATTCTGATTATCCCAGGATTTTAGCTTGGAAAATTGACATCCTTCCCCTTCTAGGAAAAAGGATGTAGTGCTTATATTGGTCCTAAAAGTATCACAAATGATAAATATCTATAGATCTGAGATCTGTTGTTATAGAGCAACCTCAGAGAATAGCACTCAATATTTTAAAAACTTAATTATTTATTTGTTAATTAGAAAAGTAATCCAGATTGTGTAGTATACTAGGAAGAGTTTAAACAAGTAGACACATAATCCTAACATGTGGACAAATATCGCTATTGATATTTTGATGTGTTGTCTTCCCTAATTTGTATGATATGTAGTGTAAATAATTCATTTTACATAGGTAGGCTTTTGCATGTGTACAATTACACTATGTCTATTTATAGATACCGCCGTGTGTGTTTGTGTA
>PVJX010035396.1:0-18269 GCA_004027295.1 Dolichotis patagonum | reverse complement strand
AAAAATAAAAATAAAAACAATTGACACTGGTTCCTTCTCTTGGTCCTTGCACCAAACAGATAGATGAGGTGTTCTCAGGAAACCATAGAAGTTCTACCACCTGGCATGTTTTATAGTGCAATCTACCCTTCCTCATCCCTTGTTAGATTTTATGATGAGTAGAAGTTTACAAATGTTTTGTTACATTGATTATGTAATGTAAAATAGTCAAGCACCATAAAATAGATTATGGAGTAAAATGCATTCATACACTCAACCTCAGATTTTAAGACTACTACAATCTCAAGGAAACACTAAGCATCTACATCTTCCTATGAGTCATGTTACAAGATTGAAACAACAACACTAACTCCATCTGTCAAAATACCACCCAAAACAAGATACCATCCCAAAAGTTTTAAAATTTCTTGAGTGATGAGCTTATATATAACTACTTTAATCAACAGTGTTCTGTTAAAAAAAGATAGTGGTTTCTAAAGATTGTGTAGTTTATTTTTATATTCTTGCCTTTTGTTTTTATGGATGACATATATGCATAATTTAGGTTATCTATAAAATTTATATTAGTGAAAGCTCTACAAAGCATTTTTCACAAATAGACTTCACAAAGTATAAAAATTTTGGAGCCCACTGACTCACGAGATTAAATTTTGCTGGTACAATAATCCCAGCAGAGATACAAATGCCCCTTCCTAAAACTCTTCTGCTCCCACAGGTAGAGAATGAGAACTGAGAAAGGTACATAGGTAACAGACAGGAGGCGAGGTCCTCCTATCTATTATTCCTAGTAGAATGCTCTCACTCAAACTTTCCAAAATAATTGCTTCATGCAAAAAGTCCTTTTATCATCAACAACCAAGGAACTAAAAAACAGATCCCAAAATAACTATTAACTTGTATTTACCTTTATGTCTGTTTAAGTGGCACGATAAGTCAACTTGAAGTATTTAAAATGTTGTTGTGCATTCTCTTGAATTTTGGGTGGAGGGTCTGTGCCGTTAGGAAAGTGCATACCCAACAGATGGTCAGAATAAACCTTTATTGTTCAGCCATGCATATTTTCTAGCCCAGAAGAACCTTTTGTCTGCTGCTGTATTCTGGCTTAGGATGACTAGGAACTGCAACTGGTTTCTAAATGAAATTTAAAATAATTGTCTTTGGGTCTAAAAGATCCCATAGGAATATCTTTTACTCTAATTTTTATGTCCCTTATTTGAGCTTATTCTTGAACTTGATTTTGGTCGATGACCTAATTTTCACATCAAAAGCCCAGAAATTCTATTGCCTTTTAGATTCATGTATTCATGAAGGTACACAGTAATAAATAAACAACAAAGAAATGTTCTGGTAAGTGACAAGATAGATGTATGATTAAAATGATATGGAAACACCAATAGTCAACTAACTTGGCCTGGATGATTCATGAAATTTAAGATCAGCTATATTTAAAATAGACTCTCAGATGACTCCCAGGGACAGGAATGAGGGATTGCCCCAGGGGAGTGTGCAAACCTGCAAAAGGACAAAGCCAAGGGTGTTCACGGGATTATTGAGAACTTCCCAGCTTGTTCATTGTGGCTAGAAATTGCACTGGCAAAGTCAGAGATAAAACTGGAGATAAAGCAGGGTTAAAGTGGCAGAATGTAAGGTGAATTAAACAGATCAGGATCAAATTCCATAGAGTGTTTAACTCTTGTGGAGAGTTTAGACTTTTGTCTGGGAGTATTAGAGAATCAACAAGACCATTTGGTTATAAAAGTAGTTGAATTTTCTTTTCCTTAGAAAGATCTCATTTAGACTTCCACTTCTTACCCACCTTGTAGCTTCAAATACAATGTTTACTATAAGTTCTGACTGTGCATGTCTGAAGCATTGACAGGTTCTTAAGAATAGCTGATCCTATCGTCTTACACAAGGACTCCGCTATGTGCTCTAGATAGGAATCCCAGCTACCTGTGTTTTCCACACCCTTTATTTGTCATTCCAGTACTACTTTCAGCCACATTAAACTCTCAGTGACCTAATTAACAAAAACTTTGAATATTTCACTTTTCAGTTTCAGGACTTTTATTGTAATGTTTCAGGCAATTTGAACACTGTTGAAATGTCTATAAAAAGAATTGGAATAATTGAATACACTTTTTTATCCTACTAATTTAAGGAAGCAAGTTAAAAACAATTTCTCCCATTATTTTTTGCTTTATTACGTCTCTAAAATAGTAATGACATGAATTCCCTTTTCAACACTTTGAAGGTAAAGCCCTGTACCTTTGCAGACAGGGAGGCAAGTTATTCAGCTGCCACCAAAGCAGTCTGGCGACAGCATAGCTATTAAAAATATTTTGTGCTGATAACTGGTGTATAGAATTTTGAGCTTCAGGAGGTCATGGAAGATAGGATCATTGCAGCAGAAATCATTGAATCACTCCGGAAGTTGTCTACGTTCTTGTCCTGTTCCTCTTATCCCCATTAAGGGCCCTGAATTTGGTCATCATCAGGGCACACTAAGAAAAATCAACATAATGGTAAAACCTCTTCCCTCTTTGCCTCCTTTTCTTCCTTTTTAGTGTTTGCACATTAGTCACAGAAATGACTGCAAACATCTTCTACAGTGGCTTTTAAAGAAACAAAAGCACAACAAAACAATAATAACAAAGAAGTCTCTTAAAGTTGACTAACTGCTATTTACAAATTCTACACATCATGTAAAAATATCAATTCCCCAAACATTATTTTCACAAAATAACATTTGTAGTTTTTAATTTTCTAATTAAAACTGCAAAGATTGTTTTCCCAGAATTTAGTCCTGCTAGAATCTAGTAACAGAAGTTTTACTTGAAAGATGCCAAAACATCCAAGTGGTTACTTTTAATTTAGCCCAATGTAAAAGTCTGTAGTTTAAAGTCAGTGAGCCATTGAGAAATTCAATTTCCCAACTGTTTATTAATTTATGTGGTTAATTTAATAATATTTAATACCACATGCATATTCAAGATGCAATAAACTTCCAAATAAAAATCTAGGACAGGATTCCAAAAATACCTGAATTGTTTCTTTTTCTCTGAAGACAATCAGTATATGTACCGCTGAAATGAGCCCTTCTGCAGACAATGAGGGAGGGTTTAAAAACTTAATTTTTTCTTTCCCATATGAAGTGTGTATCATTAAAAGACCAAATATAGCCATGTGCATGTGAAATAGACATGAACAGTCTAAACCGCTCTTCCTACCTGCTCTGCCTGCTCAACTACCTAATAACAAAAACTGACTCAATTTCTTTAGATTCAGTTTTAAAACACATTTTTTTAAAAGTCCACTAGTTCCTTTCAATAACAAAAGGAAGTGATCATAATATTTGCCTGTTTTGTGGGGTACCTCAGGGATCAGAGGCCGGTGAACTATTTTTTGTGGGAAGAGTCCAGAGGAAAATGCTGAAAAGACGTCTGTTCCAGGTGAGAGATTTGGAAGAAAGTCGAGGGAGTATCCCCAACGATGTGAATGTACTTCACAGGTATTTAGCCGAGGAACAGCTCCAAGAGAAAGTGTCCTCCCTATCAGAATAAATCCTGTTGGAACTAAGCAAAAACACTGACCAGACAGTGTCTTCATAAAAAGCTGAAAGCATACAACCAATTGGCTTAAAGAGGTCTACAGTCATATTCTGTTTTGCCCATCTGGTTTATTGGCCTTGATTTAATTCTATGAGTTTTCCCCATTTAAAAACAAGAGATGTCTCATAAAAATCCAGCTAAAATCTGTCCCCTTCTCCCTCCAATAAACAGAGGCCAAGAGTATGGCTCCATGGTAGACTACATGCTTGGAATGTAGAAGAGCCTAGATTTGACCCCAAGAAACAAAGAGAAAGTACCAGAAAATCTGGCAACACTGGATCTGTACTCCCACATCATTACCATAAGTGCAGATCAAGAAGGCACTTTCCCGAGACAGAGCCACATTCAGGCCACACAAGTTTTCTGAAGCTGTCTTACTCACTTACAGTCATTTACTAGTCTTTATAAACATTTGAATTAACACTTAGCTTAATTTTATTTTTCCACTTGCACTCGCTTGAAAAACTTTCTAGTAATTTCAATACAAATATTTTCAATATTTAAAGTTATATTAAATAAATTTTTGTATTAATAGCAAATACAAATACTGGTGATAAATTTAAGAGGTGGTACTATTGGATTGGAAATGGGCAACCTGAAGTCACACATACACACTCACAAATTATGCAATCACCTGTGTGAACAAAGCACTTAGTACTGTAGAAAACCATTTACAACAAGAAAAATTTCTGTAGTAATGTTTATAATATGTTGGCCTTAAAAAACTTACTTTGGAACTAGTAAGGAGAGTATCAATGTGAATCATAATGTTGAACAGAAAGACAGATTTTAAGGAAAATTTATCCAGGGATCACATCCTCCTTCTGTTACTCATCTACTCGTTGTTCACTCAGTCATTTATTAGATATTTACCTGGGAACTACTAGGGCAAAGTACTGCACGAAGCTGTGGGGACTCAGTATGTGTAAAACATCTGTCCCCTGCCCTCCTGGGGCCTATTTTGTAGCTAGAGAAATAGCTATTAGACAGCTAATTATACAAATACATGTTTAATTACAATTATAGGACTCTGAAAGAAAAGCATTAACAGGAATTCTTGACCTCTCTAATCTAGAGTCAAGGAAATCTCCTGAAAGAAGAGATCCAAAATAAGCTTGAAAAGATAGGGAGTAATTAAATCTATATATTGGAGCAAAGAGGCTTTAAGAGTATAAGGAACAAACTGAGTAATGACCCTGGAGCGGGACACATCTCTGCTGCATTGAAGAACTGGCAGAAAGCCAAGGAGATGGAAGGGCAGCAAAGAGGGGACCAGCACGAGCGGAGACTGGTTTGGCGGACAGGGTCTTGTGCATCTGGTATTTTCATTTCTGTCCTAAAGGCAGTGGGGAGCTACTAGAAAAATGTTTGAAATCTTTTAAACTGATCACTTGACTATAGCAGAAGAATGGATTCAAAAGGGAAAAGATGAGTTGGGAATGCAGAAAAACCAGCTGGAAAGGTGTTGCAGCAACTCAGTGGAAAACAGTCATTAGCAACAGAGTTGTAGCAGTAGACACAGAGCAAAAATCAGAGATTCAAGAAACATTTAGAAAGTATAATTGCCAGGACTTGGAGATAGATTATAATGTGCATGTGGGGACTGAGGTCAACAGAGTCAATTGTGGACATCCTGAGTTGACGGTGCCTTCAAGAGGTCCAAAATGAAACACCTAATAAGCAGTTGGATGTATGGGTACCGTCATGACTGCATTAACAATATTTCGGTCAGCAATAGAGGGCACATTTGATGGTGGTCTGGTAAGTTACATTATAGCTGATAAATTCCTATTATCTACGGATATCATAGCCTTTGTCCTATCATAACACAATGTATCACTCACATGTTTGTGGCAATGCTTAACTAAACTAACGTACTGCACTGTTGGTTGTATGAAAGTGTAGTGCATACAACTATGCACAATACATATTACCTGATAATGATTTTAAAAAGAAACCATGCCTCTGGCTCATATATCTAGTATAGTATACTTTTATCACACTTATTAAAAAGTATTTACTTTTAAACAGTATCACATTATATGACTAATGACCTCACATTTACTGCTTCTCCTGATTGTATCATATTCTCTCATGTTTAACATAATCTTATTTTGCATTGTTCTTCATGTTTCTATAGCCTAGGAACAATAGGTTATACCATATGCCAAATAGCCTGTGTATGTGGCATACTGTACAATCTAGGTTTTGGTAAGCACACTGTATGATATTTACACAATGGTAAAATGTTTAATGATATCCCCACCAATAAGTAATATGTGACCATATGTAGTTCAGGCAAGAAATCAAAGCTACAGAATTAATATAGATAATAATATTACCTCATCTATGTACCAGATAGTTCCTCCTAAATAGCACCTATAGCTACATGGAACAGTAGGTGTTTACTGTTTCCTGAGCAACCCCCTTTCTACTTGGGAGTTTTTTGAGTCCAATTCCCAATCACCAAATAACATTTCTCAGGGAAAATAGCTTATTTCCCTGAGAAGCAGCTATGTTTCTTAGCTTGTATGCTTCCTCAAATTTTATGGACTCCTCTCCTCTATCCTGTCTCACTCTGGATTTTCTTACTTGGTGGTTATATTTATAATTTGAACAGAACCTTTACAGAAAACATATCACTGGGAGAAGATCAGTCCCAATAATAAGATCCTGTTTACCAAGACTAGTTACAAAGCTATTCCCAATTAACCTTGCATCTCTCCTAGCCAACCTCCAGCTTTCTTGCAAAGAGGTCTTGCTATTTTATTCCCAGAGCAAGTTATAATTAATTACAAGAAGTTGAGTGATTGAATATATATAATTCATGTCCAGAATTTGTGGCATATGTTCAAATCTTGTCCACCTAAATTTAAAAAGAATCATCAGAAAAAGTAACTTCCAGACATCTGATAACTACTTACATACTACTCTAAGTACGAGTTGGTGGAGCTTTTATTTTTCTCGTCCTTTATTGGCTCTTTGGTGCTACAGTGTTTTGCCCTTGTTCAAAAGTTACCAAATGGGAAAGAGATCTAGATATGAATCGAGGGGAGGGACAGAAGTAAAAATTAAGATGAGTTATGTACATGTATCATCTCTCCATGCTGAATAGAATCACTACATATTGAAAACATGGACCAATACTATATATATATACATATATATATATATATATATATATATATATATATATATCAACCTACATAATATACATGTATGTCCCACCTGCATCATCTTTTAAAAATTACAAGATGATGCTATTGAAAAAAGCCTTAAAATCAAAAGCCAGAATAATTTTTTTTATCAGGGCTCAAACTCAGAACCTCATGCTTGTCAGGCAGGTACTGTGCCACTGAACCACATCCCCAGTCCACCAAAATCATTTTTGCAGGGATAATAGAAAATCAGATAGGTAAACAGCCAATAGGCACCCAGAAGTGTAAATAGACACACAGTCCATGTCTCAAGGTTTTAAATTTTTTTGCAAGTAAGGCAAATTAAGGATCATTCCCTTTTTCCAAGCTAACAAATGCACTTTTCCCCTGAGTCCACACATAATGGAATCAATTAAATTTTTATGAAATGCAGAACACTAAAAAACACAAGAACACAGTATAATGTAAGGAAATTTTTCATGATCTCTTATGAAAAATTAAAACTGAAATAAAAGAATGATCTATTAACTTCCATCAGAGCTCACATATTCTCTAAGATCAAGACCAGTGATGACTTAGAGTGTGTGTGAAGCACCACAAAATACTGGAAAGGCTACTGGCTGTGGGGCTTCTGGCGAATCACTTAAATTGAACTTTTTGCCATCTATCAATGCGTCAACAGTTCCTACTGGCAAAAAGTACTTGAGGATTAAGCAATTATACATGAAGTTACTGTCATATAGTAAATACTCATAAACAGGAGCTGTTATTTGTTTATTGTTATAAATATTATTCATCTGAATTTCTTTTTAAGATAATTCATGCATCAACTGTTTCTTATCCAATGTCAGTTTCTCACAGGAAGAAAAAAGTTCATTCTCAGAAGTCCTTGGTATGGATTACTCAATAATTAAACAGTAGGCTAAGGTGTTTTCTATCCAAATGTCCTATCAAGCCAAAACAAGCCTGGTCAGATCATTAGCTGTCAAATTAATGTGCTGCCAGATGTGCTGAAATATTTTATTTTTAATCTGAAGGTGGTTGCTACTTTTGTTTGTTCATGCTTTACAATGAGAGCCAATTAAGATTTTTTTAAATGACTGGATTGTTTGCCTGGATTAATCATTCTAACTTACAGCAATGGATGTAAAGTTCTAGTTGGTGCTAAAGCATTGCACAAGCACTGTGCCAGTGAATGTGTACCTAAAATTCTGGAGTAAATATCCTATAACAAGAAGAGGATCTATCTGATCCAATCTAGTACAGTTTCAGCTTCTGTGAATGGCCATATATACTTTTTACTGTTCTCACTTCACCTATGCTTAAACTTCCTAGATGTAGGTAGACAGTTCCTTCTAGTTTGCTGAATCTTCCTGCCACTGACTGAGTGTTCATCTTCTGCTCACCCTGGCCTCTCAGACGTGACGCTGACCTCAAGATCAACCAGCTGTGCCCCTGAGAAAACTTACCAGTCATCAATGACATATCCTTCTCACCAAGAGAATTCCAGATGTCCTAGCTTTGGCAATATGAACACAGAATTATCTCTCCTTTCTTACCTTATTTCCTAAAAGTTGATTTCCAAAGTTTGTTCCTCAAATATTTACCCAGCTATAGACCTTTCAAAACAGCAAGGAAATGAGTTGGGAAGAATTTCATGCTAACACTTTTCTTAGCTTCCCCTAATGTACTAATCTTGAGAAAATTAAGGTAGCTGATAATAAAGCAAGTTGTTCTGTTTCTTTTTCTTTAATCTACCATTATAACATTACAGCATTATTTGACTTCAAAATTTACTCCAACAAAGCTAATCCTTGTTTTCAAAGCAATTAATCACATTTGTTCTACAAGTGCACTTTGTGATTTTTTTTTTAATATGCTTGTTTTGTGTCCCAAGAAGATTGGATAACTGTCCTCTCTCTGATTGCATACTGGGCTTCGATGCCTTGGACCACCCCTTATCACCATCCCCCAATCTATCACATCACAGGTTCCTTTTCCACCTAGTGACTTGTAAATATATTCTATTTTCCATGCTATGTTGTAAGCTTCTTGAGGGCCAAGTTACATCTATTTCACAGATGACAAATGCCTTCTGGAGGAAAGAGGATTGCGAAGACTGAAGAATGTTTAAGGAATGGGTATCCTTCCGTCAAACGGAGGCTGAAGCTCTCTCTGGTTAGGGAGGATACAGTGTACCTGGTTGCTGGTGGGGTGAGACTCAAGTAGAGTCTCCTGGTTTAAAATACTGAGAAAGGAAAAAAACTAACAAAAAAGTTGCTGGTTGCAACAGAGCCCTTCACCCCAGGGAGCATTACTCTGGAATGGGACGAATTTAAAAGATATAATTTCCCAGGCTTCACTTCCTATACGTATTCTGTCTAAAAGGTCATCTTCTGTGGAAACACGAAAGGCCAGGTTATCCACCCCTCTTGCCTCTGGCTTCCCCAGCCTTCCATGCTCCAAGAGTCACAGCTTTCACCTGCCCACTGCCTTCCTCAGCAGCAACAGAAAAAGGTAGTATTGTTTTTAGTCAAGGCACCATCGTTAACCATCCTACCCACTCATATAATTTGATATTTTAAATTTAATAATTGCATGTGAAATTCTGTAGTATGTTTATATGTCTTGAGCAAGTATATGCTCAAGCCAGGAAAAAGAAACTAATATTTAAAACCTTAGGTTATATGAATGATTCAACCTATAAATTATTTTTTCTATGGTAAAGTAGATTAGAGTGATCCATAAAAGTCTTCAAGCATAAAAGTACATTTTACTAGAATGAAATTCTTTGCAGAAAGTGGAATAGAAGTATAAATTAAAGGAAAAAGACCAATTTAAAATTTCCAATTGTATATTATGTATATTATGTAGATCATGTGTATACACATATATATTTGTACATGTATAAGCAATTTCACATAAAGATACATATTTTATAGACAAGGATTATCATGCTATCTGTAATGTTTTGTTTTGCTTTGAATACAATTAAAATAATGATTTTTTCTTGAAGTCAATATTTATAATATACTGTAAGTTATATGCTTTCTACTTAAAATTTTTTCAATCAATTATGAAAAATGATAAATTTTAAAACATGTGAAAGGTACCTTTTAAATAAAAACTGATGTTTAAGATGTGTGGGCAGCAAAGGAGACCAAGTTCAGTCTTGAAACTAAAAGGAAGATACGAGACTGGTGGCAACTATCCTACCTCTAGAATAGGTGAAAATAAAGACAAGCAAAAAAAATAAATAAATAAAGACAAGCAGCAACAGTCACTGGTAGGCACACGTGTATGCACAGCTCCACGTTCTCTTGATTGCATTTGACCCTCCCTCTCTGCCATAGTTAGATCAATGGTATGACCATGAAACATGAAGTGACTCCAGAACATGACCTGTGCCCATCACCCCGACCCCACCTTCCACTGAGCTGCAGGTTCAGCAGCAGCCAGAGGATGCAACAGAGAATGGACACTCCCAAGGAAGTGGTAGCCAGACACTGACCATGACAAGAAGACCCAGGGGGAGCGCAGGTCCATGAAGAGAGCAAAGGCCTTTGGGATGAGGACGGAAGCAACTTCAGAAGTTAAACAGTCCCCAAGACAAGGCTGTAAGCTGAGCATGGGCAAGTCCATAAAAACCCAAAAAAGGCAGATGTGTACACTTTGTAGACAGACGCATAGGGCCTGTGAGGAAGGGGAGATTTTGGTCGAGGGCCAGAGGTTGGGGCTGAGAGCCAGGGGACATAAGGACACAACCCTGAGGCCACTGAGTGTTTCCCTTGCAGTACAGACTCAGGCTGAAGGCCTCTGTGGCGACAAGGGCTACACCTGTATCTTTTGTTTCAGGAACTTTGAAAACTGCCTTAGATTTGTTTTCACTCATCCTCTTTAATCCAATGTCAAAATCACACAGAAAGCTAAGAAAATATTTACTTAATTAAAGTTTAAATATGTACAGTTGAGGGAAAAAATAGCTTCAGATACTGAAATTTTTCATGTTGATTTTCCACATGAATCAAATTCTGAAGATAATTACTTAATCTTCCACTTCATTTACCTGTGTAGATTAAGTTGCCTCTGCCTGAGGGAAGAACACCGGATCATGACATTTTCAGGACCATTTTCAGTCCACAGGATGGCATGTTCCACTTTGCCTAGGGCAGGAACAATGAGACCTGTGATCCAAGTGTTTAGTATCACAAAAATGTGTCAGAAACAATGTTTCCTCTCTTCGCCACTTTCAAAGAGGCACATTTTCATATTCCTCCAAGACACAGATTCACTTAAGAGGATTGGTTGGTGTTTACTCCACAGACAATAGTCCAAAAGTAAGCTTTTGCAATTTAGTTCTGACCCAAGATAGTCCTGTGCAGTGCCCTTGGGAAAATCTTCCTCCACACTGGGAATGGTGACTTGGAGAAATGAGCACACTCTTGGAGTTAGATGACCTCAATTCCACCGCGGCTCTACCATTTATTACTTGTGTGACCTCAGCACCTCCTCTGCTCTCTTGTAAAATGAAGATAGTATCTACCTCAAGAGGTTATTAAATAAGAATATAGGTAAAATTGGAGTCATTGCTAATTTTCTTCCTTTCTTTTTGACACCTGAAAGGTATTATCACAGCTTAAAGTGCTCAGCTTTAAATTGGTCTCCATCTGAGAGCGAAGGAACAATGAAATGGAATAGAAACATACAAGAAAAAGAACACTTGTGTGACTTCAGCAAAAAGACCAACATTAGGAAAAGCAGAAAACATCAAATTACATGAAACTAGGTTAATTGTTCAGAAGCTTTCTCTGGTTTCAATGAGTAGCTGGAAACTTAAATCATTTTCATTCATGAATATTAAACCAAATACATCTAATTTAAGCTAAATCGATCTCTCAGTGTAAATAAATGAGCCTTATAATGAGTCACACAAGAATATTAATTTTTTAAATAAATGAAATAGCAAGAAGATGATTTAATTTTATGAGGCTAATTTTATTTTTATAGCAATTAAGGACTAAAAAAAATGCCAGTGAAATATCCTGGATGATGGTGGTGGTGGTGGTGGCGGTGGTGGTGATGGTGGTGGTGCTGGTGATAGACAACTAAGGCTCATTGTTAACTATGCTGCAGGTACAACTAGCTGAGTGCTTGCTGTGTTACCAGCACTGGTGAAGATGTTTCACGTTTATTACCTCTTCTCACTATCGTAACAACTCTGCCAAGTAGGTATTGCTATTCCCAATGTAAGAATTAAAAATATAAGACTAAAAACTCCCCCAGCTAGAATCTCAAGGAGTTAGGATGAAGTGCTGGAGTCTGCATGCTTAATCATTAGCCAGTGGAAATATTCTATGAGACCTAAGGAAGCTGGAAATAAAAATAACTTGCCAAAGGAATTTCTCAGTATGATTCTTCTCCCTCCACATCCCCACAAAGCTCCTATAACTACAGATCTTCTGTTAGAGCCAGGCAAAGGAAAATATTTTGCCTAAAATCAATTTTTATTTGTACAAGTTTAGTTATTTTAGCAGTCTGACTTTAAACACTTATTACTATAAATGTGTACCTATATTTATTGTACTATAATATACGCTTTACCATATTATACAATACATTTTATAACAAAAGTTTCTTATTTGCTAAGAAATGAAATAAAATTTTCTATAGTACTCAAGACATTAAAAGGCAAAGATGTTGTGAGTACCATTTTGCCTTTATTACTATTTCCATTTTGGCATTTATAGTATAGTTTTTTTTCACAGAAAATGTACTCTACTTAAGAAAGCAAATCCTTTTGGCCATGGGCAAAGTAACCATGTCTAATCTGCACCCAGGATTTCAAGTTTGTCGTCAGACATCCAGTGATCATCAGATGTTCAGTGACACTTTGAAAATTCAGCTTGCATGACTGTCAAAAGTGTATATCAGTGCCAAGGAGCCTGCACTAACTTATAATGCCATTCATGAGTCCCAGACTGTCACATGCACTCTCACAGACGAAAATGACAAGGTTGATTACTTTTGACTACAGGGATAAAAAGAAAACCTCAAATGACATAATCTCTGCTTCAGGAAACCAACTCACAATTAGTAAAACTCAAGAGAAATAATAATAATAATAGCAACACCAAAATGACTGGTATTTGATGCATTAAAAAATATTTGAAACTGACCTAAAATTTATAGACAATGTCTACTTTTGATCTCTACCAAGCTCCAATTTCTTTCAGTTCTTTACCACTTTTGGTGTTTGTCATGTGATGTGAAAGGCACCAGGATGAATTTGATAGTTTGTCAGCAGATCATCTCTGTCCTTGCGTGTGGAGCTTACGGTTTGTATCTCTTCATCTTCACGGAGACTGGATTCTGTGCAGAAGACAGAGATAAAGGACAGTGATGGGGTGGCCAGGTGACATGGAAGAAAAAAAATGATCAGAAAAGTACGAGAATGAGAGAAAGAGAAGCACACCACCCACGGCTGCACTCAAGACCCAGCACAACCATAAAATTGATCTAAGAGGACACTTCTTGCAACTTTTTTTCATAATACCACAACCTTTCCAATATTAGAGTAGTGTTCTTCAGGCGCCTAACTTCATATTCTTAGATTAATATTGATAGTTTCTAAGGCAAATAGTAAGTTCCTGTATTTTATATTATCTTTCTTTTTCATTAAAACTAACATGTTACAGCAATCAAGATCTAACAGTGAGGTGATAAAAAGTGAAAAACTGTAAATGTCAGTTCATTATAGCTTAATGACTAATCTTAGAGCAGAAATGTACTCCAGTATATAAGTATGTAACATATTATAATGTAATATACATACAAATTAAATATATATTACATGAATAGTATTTTTAAAGTAATAAAACCAATAACAAAATTAATTTTTTGTAACTATAAAAGTTGTTTATTTTTAAAATAAATGGTTTTTACTATTAGAAGTACATAATCTGTATAGTATATAAACTATATATTATATAGCACATATGTTTAATCTGCCCTTAACCCTAAAAGAGTAGTATTTAATCATTAAATGATTGTCATTTATTAGAATTTTAAGCATCTTTACGTTAATTAAATTTCTTTACAGCATATGTAATATTCTCTATATTTATTTATAGCCTTTCCTTTGATTCTTACTTTAAAAATGAATTTTTTTATTGCTTAAGGTGCCACTTCTATGAAAATAAACTCAAATATGTATCTCAGCCAAAGAATTTACCTAATAACAAATTAATTATGGAAAACTACCAAAACAATATTTTCATGCAAGAAAAGCAACAATAGAATGGGCTTAGTATCACTAGTTTGATACAAAATATGATTTATATGGGATCTTTTGGCAATGGGATCATTTTTAGGTAAAATCCTTGCTGGAAAATTTTACTGAATGAGACAAACATGATTCCTGATATCTTGGACAGTGCAGCCTAACAAAAGGAATAGCAATATCAAGAGCAGATATCTATATTTTAGATATTTCAGACATCAGTAGAACAGAAGTGATTGCTAGAAGATGTCGGCCAGTCTGTAATATATTATGTGTGGTTTGTAGAACATTTTGCATAAGATATTAAAGCAGAGTTTCATAAAGTCTACCCAGCTCAGGTCAGCAGCTTTTAGGGCAGCCCCTCCCTCGGGGATGTGGACTTGTGCTTTCTCACTGATAACAGACACACTTCAGGCAGTTGTCTCATGGGACTCTCCTCCTCTAGCAGGACGATACTGGATACCAACACCACACTGATAAAACTGACAAATGAGTGATAAACAAACTTCCCCATAAATGGGTGATAAACAAACTTCACGGTATACTAACATCCCGAGATGCACAGGCTAAGGTCAGATTAGCTGCTAGAAGATTAACTGTCTTATTTTATTCCTGGGTCTCAACTTGCTTGATGTCACAAATTGAATAAAAGGGGACCTCTCATAGGTTTGGGGCCCAGCCTAGTTTTGAATATTTCTAATGGCCAGGGCAGTGCACCATAAAAGTCCTCCTGAAAAATCCTTACTGGTCTCTCCAGTTTTTTGGAAATTCTGCAGCAATATAACCTTTCTAGTATAGTGATTTGATGCTATACCCTAAGTTACTATGGAGTGTGTATTGCTCCAAACATGGCTCCTGAAGTAGTTAGCATAAGTCTAAGCTGCCACTGGTTATAAAATGTATTTCATGTGTGTTACTATTAATGAAAAAAGTGTCAAATAATAGCATTATTTTTTCCTAAGAAGCTTTCCATGCAGGAAGATCCTATTTAAGTTATATTTGGTATCATGTCAGGGATACTAAACCTGTGCTATAATTCTTTTCCTTGTATAAATTCCAGCTGTGTGATGGAATCCATGAACTCTGAAGAAAAACTTACTCAAATCTCCCCCACATCTAGTCTTTTCACAACTCATCTCTTTATAGTTTCTCTGTTGATGATGGTACCACCTACTTAGAGTAAAGAATCTATCTAGGAATTTTTAATACCTTAGTATCCCTGGGTCTATCCCAACTGTGCTAAAGACCCTGGATGCATAGTATCTACTTGACAAAGGCAAAAGGTTTAACTCTAGCACACTCCTAACTCCTGCAAGAGCAAATGAAACAAAGATCAATTCTTTAGATGTGCCATTCTCTGCCCACCAGGACAATACTTTGAAATAGAAATAGCTTCCTTGTTACTATATGCATTTGATTTTCCATTTTTACTTTTATTGTTGTTGTTTTGCAGGGAGAAAAAATTTTATATTGAGTATTCCTAGAACTCTCTCTTATTGAGTGGGCATAAGAGACTTTGTTGCATCCAAAATGACAAAAACAAGCATTGTATTTATGGAAATGTGAAACATTAATATCTTTTTTTTTTCTTTTCTTTTTTTTTCCCTTTTGTTTTGGTTTTTTGTTTGTTTGTTTGTTTGTTTGTTTTGGTACCAGAAATCGAATTCACAACCTAATGCTTACTAGGCAGGCACTGTGCCTCTAAGCTATATCCCTGGCCTGACATTAAGAATTCTATCTTAACTATTTCAAGTCTATATATAAATGTAATAATCTACAGAATTCACAATGCAGAATGAACTGGCTATTAGAATTTTTATTATAGTTCTTTGTAGAAGAGAGCGAGAGCGAGAAAATGACCATTTGGGATCACAGAAAGTTCAATTTCAGCAGCTATCCTGAGACATCTATAAAGTAGCTGGAGAGAGCAAAGTATATCTCACAAGGAATAAATCCTGCCTTTGGATTATTTCAGTTCTGTTCTCACATCAAGAAAAATAATCATTAGGGATAAATGCCTGCACTGTATTTTTAGCTCTTCTGAGAAGAAACCTATTCTTTCTTTCATTTCCTGGATGAGGCAGGAAATACCCTCTTATACTCAAACAACATAAACAGTTCTGCTGATTTTTCAAATTATAGCAAAACACACCATATTTTATTGTGAATGGGGGGGTAAATTATGAATCATTGAAGTAAAAAAATTTCAATTTCTAAAATTCTACTTTAGTTATAAATAAAACAAATGGCAACATACTTTGGTATGCAGTGACTAGAAACAGTCCTGCAAGGACTTTGGCATGGTTGAGACAGGTTTATTTCTGTCTGAGTCACTGTAACGGGGTCGAAACAGAGCTTACTCTGATTATCCTATGTCACTTTCCTACCCTGATGCCCAGGAAAATCAGAAGAAACCAAATTACACAAAATGGGTTTGCAAGCAAAAAAGTGGAGATCTGAGACTACAAAGTGTGCTGAATTTCTCTGCTTTCCCATTTCCAGACAAAATCCCCAACACCCACAACATAGAAGAAGTGAGATTTAATTTGGTTCACTGTTTTAGAGGATTCAGGTTAGTAGTCTCCAAGGCAGAAATATCATCGCAAAGGGGATAATGGAGCAAATACGCATGTGGTGGCCAAGAGCAGAGCATGGAAACAGTGCCAAGGGGATGCAACCAGGAACCAGGTTCTGCACAGTAATATCTCAGTCCACAAACACTTTTGTTTGCAAAAATTCAGTTTGCAAGCAACTGTATTGAACAAAATTTTGCTTCCACTTTCAAACTCCACATTTTTGACAATCATGACCATGGTCATCTTGCCCACACAAACACAAACACAGTCCTCTTCCTTAAAATAGTAAAATAGGTCATTTGTATACAGAGGCATCACTGTACAGCACCCAAGGTCACACCTCCATGACCCACAAGGACACATCCAGAAGTGTAAAAGTCTGCTTTACTGATCCCTTGGGCAGATCTCAAGTCAATCAAATTGACAATGCATTTTAACTGTAACCGGTACTGGGCAGACATAAATAATAGAAATTACATTCCCCTCAGAGGGAATTTTTGGTAATGTGAGCACATCATAAAATCAATAGCCTTGGTGGTCCCTAACATTTCTACCTTTCTACACTCTCCAATAAAAAAGCAGCAAAATGACATCATTACTGGCAGTGTATGTCCTATCCACGTCTTGAGATAGGTGGTCCACAAATAACCAACTAGACATCAGAAGACTTCACTGGATCCCAGCCACAATGTTAGTGTAACATTTCTAAATGATTATCAATTCCTGATCCATAAAATAGAAACGTAGAATTAATAATTACTTTGCACTAATTCTTAAACAATAAATAGGGTAAAATCTATTTCCTGTGATTTAGATGCTTGTCTCAGCTCACTCTTTAAAGACATTTTAGACCATTATTTATAAAAGATACTTAAGAGTTTTTTAAATTTTGCTTTACTTAAAATGCAATTTTTGATTCATTGAAAAATTCTTGACGTACCAAAAATCTTTTGAGATTCATAGAACAAGCGATGTCATGTTCTTGTTCCTGCAAAAGCTTACATTAAAAATGTAATGTGTACTTAAAACTGGCTTCACAAAAACTATTTCAAGTTATAATTGGTAGTGAGATATCAATAAGAAAACACTGAAAAACACTATTTTATCAGTAGGATTAATTCATAATGGACTACTCATTTAGAGGTTCAAGTCTAATTCAAGTAACTGCTTGATTCAACATTATTTATATATGATACAAGAATAAAATAATTATTTATTTTTCATGTTGGTCCAGCTTTCATGATTATTGTTTATATTTTAAACAATCAAAACTTTCAGATATTTTAATATTAAATTGGCCATTAGGATGGCTTCAGCTGCAAATGAAAGGACATCTTACTTGAACCAGCTCAATGTTAAAAAGTCCATAGGCTCACCTTCTGGGAAAACCAAATCAGGGTAGGCTCTTGTTTGACTTCATTAAAAAGATTTCTACAGAATCTTCTGTGGGTTGGTGTTATATTCAGGCTGTAATTGTTTAGCCCTTGCATCTATGTAAGTCAGGATGTAGATATAATTTCCTGGTTTCCTTGAAAAAAAAAAAAAAGACCAACCTTTCTGGAAGTCTTCAACAAACTTCTCTCACAACTCTTTAGCCCAAATTCTATCAGATGCTCATTTCTACAATAATAAAGAACAAATTATT
>PVJX010035395.1:0-18268 GCA_004027295.1 Dolichotis patagonum | reverse complement strand
ATCATCTTGCAGGTGTTGAATTTTTATTTCCTGACTCTTTGTTATTTTTAAAAGATCTTTCCTTTCCTTTTCACTAGCTGTGATCTTATCTTCGAGATCTGAAATTCTATCTTCACTTTCATTGAGGTGGTTTTAACAGCTTTCAATAGAATTTTTCATTTCCTGTATATCTCTTTAAATCTGCTTTATGTATTGTTTGTTTCTTATAGTGTTCATTCAGGGATTCTGTTTGCTTTGTTCCTTTAATTTTTTAGCTGTGTCTTCACTAGATTTGTTCACTATTTCTTTTACTACTTTTATCATTTCTTCTTTTACCTGGGCAATTATTTCTAATTTGAGTTTCTCCATAACTTCCCCAAGTTGCTTCTTTATTTCAGTTGATATCATTTCAGTCATTTCAGGTGTATGGCTTCTATTTTCTTCTATGTACATGGCTCCCAGGCTTTCTTGGGATGGTCTGGTGATTTGAGCTTGCCTTTTGGTCTTTCCTTTTGTCATTTTTCTTTATTTCCTTGCTTTGAGTGGTGTTCCAAAGCTTCCTCTGAGTGTGTCGCAAATCTCCTAATGCACCCTCAGCTACTGGAGCAGTCTCAGCTCCTCTGCAGGTACTTGGCTCCCTAAATTGAGAGGCCAAAGCAGGGTGTGGAGAACTGGGGCCAGAGAAACCCCCAGCTCACAAGCCCCTGTCCTAGAGCTGTGGATATGAACTCAACCACTGGCAGCGCTGGTCTCAAGCTGTCCCCAGGCCAGCGCAATTGAGCCCAGAGTCCCCGTGCAAGGTTTCTGCCTCCTGGACTGAAACAAGGACACTGAGCATGGTTGACTGAGGTCCTGCAATGTGCTGGACCCAGTCCAGTGTCCCAGTATCTCCCCAGAAAGTCAAAAGCCGGAAAGTATGTCCCCAACATTCCCCAGGTCACCAGAGCTCACCTGGGGCAGTCTCCACTCCTCTGCAGATTCTTGGCTCTCTTAATTGAGATGCAGAAGCTGGGCCTGGAGAACTGGGGCTGGCAGAGCCCCCAGGGCACAATCCCTTGTCCTAGGGGTGTGGATATGTACTCAGCAACTGACAGTGCTGGTCTTAAGCTGTCTCTACACCAGCCCAATTGAGCCCACAGTCCTCATGCAAGGCTCCTGCCTCCTGGACTGAAACAAGGCCACTGAGTGTGATTGACTGAGGCCCTGCAATCTGTTGGACCCAGTCCAGCATCCCAGTAGCTGCCCAGAAACTCAAAAGCCAGAAAATAGTTCTCCAACTTTCCCCAGGTCGCCGGAACTCACCTGGGGCAGTCTCCACTCCTCTGCGGACTCTTGGCTCTCTTAATTGAGATGAAGAAGCTGGGCATGGAAAACAGGGACTGGCCTGTTTCATTTATTTTTATGGTCTCAAGTTGCATCTACATACCTATAAATGTCTGTAGTTTATCCTTCATTTTTGTTTAGTAGTACTCCATTGTATTTTTTAAATGCCATATCTTTTTATCCATTCCTCAGTTGATGGACATCTGGGTTGTTTTCAAGTTTTAGATATTACAAATTGTGCTGTCATAAATATAGGCACGCATATGTTGCTATAGCATGATGTTTTTAATTCTTCTGGGAATATATCCCAAAAAATACTAGCTGATTTGAATGTGCCATCTAATTCTAAATTTTTTAAAGGAAATAACACACTGATTTCCATAGTGCTTTCATAAGTCTACATTCCCATCTACACTGTGGAAGGGTTCCTTTTTCCCTACAAGCCCTTCAGCTTTTGTAGTTAGTTGATTTTTTTATGATAACCATTATTCGGGGTGAGATAGAAACTAAGTGTCATTTTAATTTCCATGTTTCAAATGACTAATGATGTTGAACATTTCTTCATATATTTATTTGCCATTTTTATTTCTTATTCTGAGAAGTTTATGTTCATCTCAGATATCCACTTTTGAATTGAGTCTTTGAATTTGGGCTTTGATTTTTTTCCAGTTCTTTATATGTTTTATATATAATTCCTTTTTCTTTGAGAAGACTGACTATAATTTTTCCCTCACTGTGGGTTGAATTTTCACTCTGTTGGTGACTTTTTTTGTTTTGTAAAAGCTTTTTTTAAAAAATTAATTTATTAGTTCATGTTTAATAGGAGAGATTCCATTTGTCTAATTTTTGTGCTATTTTCCTTGGTATCTGGGATTTGTTCATGAATTCTTTGCCTAAACCTATGTCTTTGAGACTTCTGCCCATTTTCTCTTCCAGTAAATATATTGTTTCTATTTTTATACTTAGATTTTTGATCCATTTTGACTTTAGTGCATGATGATAGACATGGTTCTAGTTTTAGTCTTTGCCATTAAGAGAGCAATTTTTTTCCAGCACCACTTATTAAACAGATTATCTTAATTCAAATTAATATGTCTGGCTACTTTGTCAACCATAAGGAGACTGAGTGTGTTTGTAATTGCAACTGCAGTTTCCATTATTTTCTATTGAGCCTCAGACATGTTTTTCTTTTAGGTTTTTGTTTGCTTGTTTCTTGTTTTGTTTTGGTTTGGATTTTTGTTTCTTTGTTTTGCTTTGATTTGGTTTGGGTTTCTTCAATATCCAATGTGCTGATTTTATCATAGCATCTTCACACTTCAAGTCTCTAATTGTGATGCCTCTCATCTTGCATTTATTGTTCAATATTGATTTTGCAATTCTTGGTCTTCTCTATTTCTAAATGAATTTTAGGAATATTTTTTCTAGATCTGTGAGGTATGTTAATGGTATTTTTATGCAGATTGCATTAAATCTGTTTTGTAACTTTGGGAGTATGGAAATTTTGGCTATGTTGCTTTGTCCTATCCAGGAGAAATGAGAATCTTTCCACTTTCTGATATTCTCTTTAAAGTCCTTATTTAGGGTACTGTAATCTTCAATGTAAAGAACTTTTACATCTTCTGTTAGATTGACTTATAAGTATTTCATTTTTATCCTATTGTGAAGGGTGTGATTTTCCTAGTTTCTATCTCTATGAGTCTATTACTTGTGTATAGTAATAGTATTGATTTTTGAGAGGTGATTTTGTATGCCATGACACTACTGATTGTTATTTTTTCTTTTGGTATTGGGAATCCAACTCAGGACCTTGCACTTGCCAGGCAGGTGATGGGACACTGAGGTATATCCTGAGCAGAATTTGGATATTAAATATACAATTTTTTTGGTTTGGAATTGTTGGTGTCTTCTATGTAGAGTATCATGTCATCTGCAAATAATAATAATTTAATTCTTCCTTCCTATCTTCATTACTTTTTTTACTCTTGTCTAATTGTTCTGGCTAATGTTTCCAGAAATATATTGAATAGGAGTGGTGATAATGGACATCCTATTTTGATCTTGATTTTAGGGTGAAAGAGTTCAGTTTTGACCATTAAATATGATATTATCTATTTGCTTATCATAGATGGCTTATATAAGATCGAAGTGAAGAGCATGTATTCCAATTTTCTCTAGGTTTTTTATCATAAATGAGTTTTGGACTTTATCAGATGCTTTACCTGCACCCATTCCAATGATCCTGTAGATTTTGTCTTTGGTTCTGATAATATGGTATGTTACATTTATTGATTTGGGTATGTCGAACCATCCCCGCATCTCGGGGATGAATCCTAATTGTTCATGATGTATAAACTTCTTGACTGTTTGCTGCATTCTGTTTGCCAGGGTCCTAAAAATATACAGGAGTTAAATTCCTGATCTACTATATGTCTAGTATGAGTTAGTGTTCTCCAAAATTGAAGAATAAATTAAGGAACAGTGGAGGTTAAGAGCAGAAATACTTATTGAGAGAAAGAAAGCTTCTGTCTGAGAGAGAAAGAGAAGGGGTCCTGAGTATATTGCCAAAGATTCTGTCTTTTCTAGGGATTTTTATAGAGTAAAACCATGAGGTGAGGCAAGTATAAGGTGGGGAAAACTGGAAATCTGCAAAGTTAGATGGCCATGAGGTGGAACAGAACTATGATCAACCAATCAGAATAATTGCTCAGGTAGAATTGACCAAATTAGGGATGAACAGGAAAGCAAGTCACATATCAAGTATTCTTATAGATCAATGATTTTTCCTGTAGGTGGTTGGGATGGTGACTCCTGGTTTCTCAAGTTAATCCATACCTAATCCCTAATGTTTTATACTTAGGGGGTGGTCACATTTGTCTTGCCTTCTGTCTTGAGATCTGGTCCACAGCAAGAGTTGCATGTCTCCTCCAAGGTTAGAAGACATTTTGTCCCCTGTGCTGGATTCCTAGAGGGCCTAGCCTTGTCTGATTGCCTATAATATTTCTAACTAGCTCAGCTGCCTGTAACACTCTTATGGATTTTGACATCAATGTTCATTAGGGAGATTGACATAAAGCTTTCTTTTTGTTGAGTTCTTTTCTTGTTTTGGAGTCAGCATAATACTTGCTTCCAAGGATGACTTGTTAAAGGCTGCATCCCATTCAATGTCTTTGAAGAGTTTTAGCATTAGAGGCATTACTTCTTCTCTAAGTATCTTGTAGAATTCGATAGTGAACCTTTCAGGCCTAGGCTTTTATTTACTGGTAAATTTTTAATTACATTTTCAATTGTATTGAATGATACAGATTATTTAGAATTTTTATATCTTTTTGATTTAATTTTGGCTATTCAATTGAGTCTAGGAATCTGTCCATTTTTTACATGCTTTCCATTTTGTTTGAATATAGGTTCTTGTTTGAATGTAGGTAGGTATCGGTCATCTCCTAGATATCTGTGGGTCTGTTGTTACTCTCCCCTTTTCATTTCTAATTGCTTGAATTTGTATACTTTCTTTCCTCTTTGTGATGAGGCTGTTGAATTGTTCATCAAATTTATCTATACTTTCAAAAAACCAAGTTGCCAATTCATGGATCCTTAGTGTTGTTTTCTGAGTCTTTATTGCATTAATTTCTGCTTTTATCATTTTAATTTTTTTTCATTATACAAGATTTTGATTGCATTTGTTCTCCTTTTTCTAGCAATTTGAGGCTCAATATTAGGTTGTTTGAGCTCATTCTATTTTCCTGATGTGTGAGTTCATCACTGTTAGAGTATTCTGGTGCAATAGAGAAGTAAAAGTACAAAATTAATAGGTTTATTGAGTTGAGGACTTGGGAAGGAGCACACAATCCATGGTGGCTGGCTGTCTCCTTTGGCCAGAAACAGAGACAGAGTATTATATGACCTCTGATTGGAAGTGGTGCATGGGGCAGATATTGATGACATGTGAGGAACCTATTCGAATTCTTTGTGCATGAAAACAGGAAGGGAAGTTGCAATTAGGGCTGAAGAAGAAGCAGAAAGTGGTAAGCATTCCCACTTTGGCCTTCCACCATGTTAGACCACCGCCATAACTGTACAATAATTTATACTAGGGCTAGAACCTTTCATTCCTGTCTTTTTATTGTTAGGAAAAGGGCAAAGACTGTCTCTTGCTACTTCATGCTGGACAAGGGTGTCATGTTGGGGTTTGGGGGTTGACTGGATGACAGTTGATGCCCATGTAGAAGCTGGTACCAGGTGTTTAAACCAGGACAAGGAATTAATCATTGGTGAACACTCGCATCCTAGATTGAAGAAAATAAAAACACAAGGTGCTATGCGGAGGCAGATCACTATCATAATTAAAGGACCCAGTAAAGGAAGAAGGAAAAGTGTCCTTGATCCAAATATGTCATTTAATCAGGTCCATGGTGAGGAAGAATCTGAAAAATAAACATGGAGTTGGGAATGGTGGAGTTACCAGAGATAATTATTCCCCCATCTGAAAGGCTAAAAGTTAAAAGTGTAAGTAGGACTCGTCCTTGCTCCAGGAGCTGAGCTGGAAAGAATAAGAAGCATGAGAAATATAAAGCCTGACAGTTGAATCATGTTTGGGAAATTATAGAGTAGGGGTGGAGAGGGCCATGGTTATGTCACTATAAGTGACACAAGATCTTAGACCTACAGGAGTCTCATGTTTAACTAAACAGCTGAGGGCACAGAGACCTAAGGTAGTTACAGTGAAAAAATTAACTAATAGAATGTAAGGGATGAGGAACCAAATAGGATAACAAAACATAACCTAGCATGAAAATTGTGGCTGTGGGGCCTTTGTGAATAGAAACAGGAGATAGGAAGTGAGACAACAACTCAGAATGTTTAGAGTCAGGGAGCTGGGGTTAGGAGGGCATTGCTTAGTTTGAGTGATGTGGAACCACAATGGCAGTCCAGCAACCTTGACCATTGTTGAAGTTCTGAGGAAGACCAGGTAGGGGCCACTCCATTTTAGTTGTAGTCCTCTTGAGAGTTCTGAGAAATAAAGGCTAGACCATTATCTGACTGGATACGCTGAGGTAGACAAATCCTCAGAATGATTTTTTGTAATGAGAATTTAGTAACTACATCAACAGTCTCCCTGGTTGTGGAAAATGCTTTTATGTATCCTGAAAAAGTAAAAACAAAGGTGAGAAGATATTTGAGAGTTTTGTTTTGGGGCATGTGTAAAATCTATCTGCCAGTCCTGACCAGGGGTGTGTCTGTGAAACTGATGAATAGGAAAGGAAGGGGTGTTATGTGTCCCTGAGGAGAGGTTCTAATATAGAGATGACAGGTGTAAGTTGGTGAGATCTAAGAGTGTCTGGGTCAGTCTACATAAACACAAAGGAATCCTGACAATCAGGGTGTAGCAGGGATGGTAAAAAAAGGCATCTTTAAGGTCTAGGACTATGAAGTGAGTGGTGGAGGGAGAGAAATGAGAGAACATAGTAAAAGGGTTTGGTACCTTTGAGTGAACTGGGGAAACAGCATCATTGATTACCCTAAAGTCTTTTACCAGATGATAGGACCCATTAGGCTTGAGTATCAGGAGAACTGGAGTATTGTAGTATGAATACATAGATTTAAGAAAATCATTGTCTAAAAGATGTTTGATTATGGGTTTAAGTCTTCATAAATGTTTGGGAGCTATAGGATATTAGGAATGCAATGAATAATTGAAGGATCCCTGAGATGAATTAAAATAGGCATGGCATGGATAGCACAATCGGGGTTGGAGATAGTCAAACTATGGGATAGATCAGAGAAGAAGGGAGAGGAGGGGTTGTCTTTGAGGCACTTTGTGAGGGTGTTTGGAGGACTAGAGCTGTGGACTGGGAGAAGGTAAAGGAGAAGTTAAGCTTTTGAAGAATATCTCTACCTAAAATGGGTGTCAGACATGTTGGAATTACTAGAAAGCTATGGGTAAAGAAGAGAGTCTAGAAACTGCATTGAATAAGCCCTGTCTGTAGAGGCTGTGTAGGTTGGCCATCAACACCCACTACAGAGACTGAAGACTTAATACAACAGCCTGAAAATTCAGGAAAAACACTATATATGGCCTCTGTGTCAACAAGTACAGAGAATGTCTTATCTGACAGATCCAGTGAGTCTTCGGGCTCGGAGAAGTATACCTAATGGGGGCTGTGGGCCTTGAGCCTCATCAATCTTCAGCAGCAAGTCCAAGTATATAAGCCAGTGATGAATGCAGTGGTGACAACATCACCTGTGAGGACAAGGATTTAGAGGATGGCTTACCCACTTTCTAGAGGCTGGGGCAATCACTCTTCCAATGGCCCTTGAGAATGCAGAATGGGCATTCTCTTGCCCAGCATCCTTTTTGTCACACTTGAAGCATAGTCTCGGAGGGGCTTGGGCACTCCACCTTGTCTCAGTTTACCTGTCTTAGAGCTCCAAGTGTCACTGCTAAAACATTAGCTTGTGATTTTTCTTTTTGATTTTTATCTCTGTTGTTGAAAACACAAAAAAATATTAAGAAGGTCTACCTGTGGGGTTTGAGGGTCAAGTTTAACCTTTTGCCTTTGGATCTGGCCCACAGCAGGAGATGTCTGTCCCCTCCACTGTCACAGGACATCTGGTCCTCTGTGTTGGCTCCTCTGAGACCTTAGCCCAGGCTGAGGGCCTATAATATTTTTAACTGACTTAGGTGACTCTAGCATTTTTCCTCTGAAGAAGTAACTGAAACTGCCTGAGGGATAATGGGCAATGACCAATCTGGCTTTTTCAGGCTGAAGGGGGTTGAAGTCCTTGAAAGGTAGTCAGGGATACTTGGCAGAGCTTTTAACTAGTGTCCCTCAGTAGATAGAAGGCATTTTTATCTTGGGTAGGTGTAACAGCTTTAAGTCCAAAGAAGACAAAGGCAAAGAATGAAGTATGCAGGAATCAAATAATAAAATCAACAGGATATTTATGAGTATAATTTTAGTGATGGCTTCCCTTAAGAAAGATAAGGACAAGGTCCAGGGAATTTTAGAAACTGACATGTCATTCATTTATCATACACACATTTAGATTTTACAATTGTATGAGTACCTCCTCTGTTGTTAGAATGTCTAATGTCATCTGATTTTGGAGGATGGCCTGTTTTATTAATTTTACATTTTTATTTAGGTGAGAGACCAGCTGCAGTGTCATTTAAGGCCATTGAGTATAGTTAATTATGGTCCCAATATACATCATATAACCTTTTTCTAGAAAAGATCTGGTCGATTTCAGTAAAAGGAATCTAAAAATAATTTAGTATATTTATTATGATGCCTTGGGGTTTGGCATCTTTAGGTGAGTACAAACTTTAATCAAAGCATGTATAATCAAAGTATAAAGCATGTATAATCAAAGCATGAGCAGCAGGGCTAACAGGTTAGTTTAGAAACCACTTTTAGGTTATAGCAATTGTGACTCATTGACACTTAGGTCCTTTTGTTGATGGACATTACATAAATTTTTGTTTAAAAATTATCATTTGACTGATGACCTCATGTAGGTTTGACTTGAATCTCTTGGCTGGAGCACACAAAAAAGAAAGATGTCTGAATATGAAAGAAAATATTTGTCATCATAAACAATCCAAATTTTATATTTGAAGGGATGAATATACCATCATATCACCAACAATGAGTTGTCTTAGTCATATGAACTTTAGTTGGGGTGTCCTCATAAGGCTATGGAGATTTCAGGGCCTCTGATTAATGAATAAGTGCTGGTTAAAGTTCCAAGGTGGTTACCTTCTTATTCATAAATTGAAGTCTTGTCCAATCTCTTATCACCTCAAGGGATTTTGTTTAACCAGTTTTAACATCATTTTGACCAGCTGGCAACCTAGATGGAAGCATGCTTTTTAAATCTATAACCCAAACAAATCTTGAATAAGTGATCTGAAAATTTAAAAGAAGAAGAAAAAAAGACTGCTGAGTTCAAATAAAAAGGAACAGCTGTTTACAGATCAGACAAATGGACAAACATGGACAGATGATATGTACAGTATAAACAGACTGGACATACAGACAACAGATATATAGAATGACAAACATCTTACAAAATCAAAGTGCACTCAAATATATTTGGCCAATTTGAACTATAAGAAATAGACTAGTGTGAACCTTTTTAAGTATTAATTAATAGAGATCTCTTGAAATAAGAATAGCAGAAGAGGAACCTAATTTATGGTTACTCTGAGATAGGTCAGTGAGGGAAAAAAAGAACATGAATATGGACTAGTCCTTTGGGGCCAGCCTGTTCCTAAAGGAAGAATAGGGACTAAGGCTGAGAAGGCTGTGAAGTGGGAGGTGTAGATAGCCACCAAGTATCCAACTGCCCAGCAGGTAGTGGTGGGCAATTACTGGGTGATCGACCAACATGTGACAGGGAAGCACAAGAAGGTGACTGATTACCATGTGACCCACAACTAGATGGCTGTTTCTGGTCCCATAAAGAGGGACTACAAGATGGTGGCACACTGTCACATGGTGGATGGCCACAAGATGGTGGCTGTCCTCCATGTGAGCTGTAGCAAGATGGCTGCTGAGAACCATGTGACCTGCTAGATGATTGAAACACACAAGACCAAGTATGGTGAGCTGGAAGAGAAAATGGTGATGCAGGAGTAGGGGACAAAGAAGAGCCATTTGATTGAATAGCTGGCTCAGGAGGAGGGGATTGAGAAATCTGAGACTGGGGAGAGAAACTAAGGGAAGGATTAGAGGCCACTGGGGATGAGGAAGCAGGAGAGGACAATGCAGCAGGCACAGAAGCCTCTGGCTGAGAAAGCTGTGGGATTTGGTCTTGGAGATACAAGGGAGGAATCATAAAGACAGGAGATGCATCATTTAAGGGGGCCAGTTGGGAGGGAGGGAGAACTCCTGGTGGAGCAGAGCAAACCAGAAGTATTTGGGCCACCATACAATACAGAATTAGAGAAGGACACATCCTCAAAGTGAAAAAAAAAGCCTAAAAATGAGGATTCTGCCACCATTGTGACAAAACTATAAATGAAATATCTGCTTTTTGGTTTTTATAGATTTTTTGAGGCTAAGAGCACCAAGGTTATGAACCAGGCACCCCAGAGGTGTGTTTTTTTGGGGACAGGAAATGGTCCCCATGACCAAATTATAAGCAAGCTGAGAGAACAACTTCACCTCAGGACTTAAGAGCTTTAGCTCTTCCCCAAAGAACTTGGAAGCTGTTCTGTATCACACTTATCAAAAGAAGTTGTCACCTGTTTTGAAAGTGTGACTCAGAAGGCACCAACATGCATTCTCATTGGCTGTCACTGAAGAGTGTGGGGTGAGGTCCCAGGGAGCAAAAATAAGTTTTACTTCAAGATGTATGGTCTAAGGAGCATGAAAACTGCTACCTCTGTCCAGGGATGTCAACGGATAGTATTCTGAGGCAAGCTTGTGAATTTTAGGAACGGAAACAGAAAACCCCAGACAGCAGCTCACCTGTGATGTGTGAGGAAGGTTGCTGTTGCATGTGGATCAGTGGCAACAAGTAAATAGACCTGGGGAAAAAGGCAGTTCATAGGCAGGGTAGCTTGAACTGGGAGTGAATCCCGGGAGCTAATGCACTCTGGTCTCAAGGCACCATAATATTAGAGTATTCAGGCACAATAGAGAAGTAAAAGTACAAAATGAACAGGTTTATTGAGTTGAGGACATGGGAAGGAGCACACAACCCATGACAGCTTGCTATTTCCTTTAGCCAGATACAGAGTCAGAGCATTATATGACCTCTGATTTGAAGTGGCACATGGGGCAGATATTGATGACATGTGAGGAACCTGTTGGAATTCTCTGTGCATGCAAACAGGAAGGGCAGTTGCAATTAGGGCTGAAGAAGAAGCAAGAAGCAGTAAGCATATCCACTTTGGCCTTCCACCATGTTAGACCACTGCCATAAATATACAGTTCTTTATACTAAGGCAAGAACCTTTCATTCACTATAAATTTCCCTTGAAGGTTGGCTTTCATCACATCCCATAAGTTTTGATATGTTGTATCAGTATTATTGTTAAATTTTTATACTGTTTAAATCCATCTTTAATTTCCTCTGTGACTCATTGGTTGTTCAGAAGGGTGCTGTTCAATTTCCATGTGTTAACGTAGTTTTTTTGTGGTTTTTTTTGTCACTGATTTCCAGGTTTTTTGCTCTAAGTTCAGATAGTATGCATGGAGTGATTTCAGTTCCTCTACATATGCTTAAACATATTTGTCACCTGATATGTGATCTATTTTTGAGAATCTCCCTAGTGCAGCTAAGAATAATGTGTATTCTGATGTTTAGTGTGGATGACTCTGTGAACATCTACCAAGTCCATTTATTCACAGGTTTGATTTAACTGTAATATTTCTTTGCTGATTTTTTGTCTGCTTGATCTATCCATTTGTGACAGTGGGGTTGTAAGGTGTCCCACTAGGACTATGTTGTTGTTTATTTGTTTTTTCATGTTAGTTAATATTTTTAAGTAGTTGGGTGAACTTGTGCTTGGTGCATAAATACTTAGAATTGTTAACTCTTCTTGAAGTTTTCCAATAATGAGTATATAGTAACCTTCTTTATCTCCTTTGATCAGTTTTGGATTAAAGTTTGCATTGTATGCAAATAGAAGAGCTACCCCTCCTTTTCACTGGGCTCCTGTGGCACGGAGAATAGTTTTTCATCCTTTACTTTTATTCTATGAATTTTTGGGGAGGAGAGTTAAATGTGCTTCCTAAATTCAGCATATTTTTGGATCTGCATCTTGATCCATTCTTAAAGTCTCTTTCTTTTGATTGGTGAGTTAAGACCATTTACACTGATGGTTATAACTGATATGTAGAAGTTTTTCTTTTCCATGTTGTTTCCCTGTGGATTGTTTCCTGTCTTTCTGCTCTGTTTAATTCTTTGCCCTGTCTGGCAGCTTCTTTGTTGGTTTCCCATGTTTATAGTCTTTGTTAACTCTTTCTAATATGTCTTTTAGAGCATTCTGTACAGCTGGTTTGTGGTCATGAATTTCTTCAGTTGTTTTTGTCATCAAAGTATCTTATTTCTCTATCAATTTTGAAAAGATACTTTTGTGAGGTACATCTGGGTTAAAGATTGTTTTATTTTACGACTTGAAATGTTTTACTCCAAGATGTTACTTTTATTTTTTGTGTTGAGAACTCTGCTGTGATTCTGATGGGCTTTCTTTCATAGGTGATATGTTTCTTTTCTCTAATTGCTTTTAATATTTTGTTCTTGTCTTGAATTCTGGAATTTTGATTATTATGTACTATGTTGTAGTTTTACTTTTGTTACAGCTATTTGAATTTCTACATGCTTTATTTATTTTTATGTCAAATTGTTATGCATATTTGGGAAGTTCTCTGCCACTATTTCTGTGAAGGGGTTTTTAAATGGTTTTTAAACAGTCTCCAGCTTTCTCACTGATTTCAGTCAATCTTATGTTTTCCTTCTTTGCTTCATCCTATAGCTGTTGGATCGAGTTTTCATGATCTCTTGCAATTTTTTTAGATTTCTTTCTTTACTTGATTACTAATTTCATACCTGTCATCTACATCTAATATTCTATACTCACCTTAATTCAATCTGCTGCATACACTTTTAATGGACTTTTCAATCTCCTACATTTCTGTTTGAATCTATTTCATTGAATTCATTTCTTATTCATGTTTGCAATTCATGGTTTCAATCATTTCCTAAGCTCCTCTATTTGTTTATCTGTGCCTGCCTCCATATCCTTTACTTTGATAGTCATTTCTTTTTGCACCTTAGAGATTATTTTTCCTATGGCCTCTTCCACTTGCTATTTTCAGTTCTGCAGCTATTGTTACCAGTAACTGAGTTAGATAGAAATATTGTAGGAAGTGAGACAGGTCTGGGTCTTCAAAGGAGTCAGTGCACAAGACTACATACTTTGCAATTGTGAGGGAGATAAATCTGCTGTGGGCCAGACATCAAGACAAAAAATAAAACAAATGCAACCACACACTAAATATAAACATCAGGGATTTATATTCTGAATAGTTATGGATCATCTTGAGGAAGCCAAGAACCACCGTCCCAACCCCCTACAGAAAGTGTCACTGTTCTTTTAAGCATGCCTGCTTGCTATGTGACTCCCAATTTAGAAAATTTTACCTGAATAATTAATCTTAATAGTTGACTATAGTTCTGTCCCACCTCATGCCCATTTGCCTTGTGAGTTCCCATGTTTTCCCCATCTTGGATCCATCTCATGTCATGATTTTGCAATATAACAGTACCTAGAAAAGACAGTCTTTGGCAACTCAGGACCCCTTCTCTCTCTCTCTCTCTCTCTCTCTCTCTCTCTCTCTCTCTCTCTCTCTCTCTCTGAGAGAAGATTTCTTTCTTTCAAATATATTCTGCTCTTAACCTCCACTGCTCCTAAAATTCATTCTTCAGTTTTAGAGAGCATAAACTTGTACCAGACATCTAGTAGGTTGGGAGTTTCTTCCTCCTATATCACAATCATTTCAGAGAGTTCCATTTGTTTTCTTCCAATTTCCTCTATATCTTTGTTTTCTGGACTTCTCTTGGGTAGGCTGGGCATCTGGGATTCGCATTTTCCTTTTTCATCTTGACATTTGCTATTTAATTTTGTTTTCCTTGTTGATGCTATTTGATTTCTGATATTAGATAGCCTTATCATTAATGTCAAGGCTTTTCTTGGAGGTGGCTATTCTTCAGGATGTCTCCTCTAACAGGCATTACAATCCTGGGGCAATGGAGGAAGCACAGAGCACCAACTTAAACTCCACTCACAGGCTCTTTTGTCCTGGGATAGTGGAGGAAGCACAGAGCATAGACCAATTCTCTGCCCACCAACTCTGGCTTCCCAGAGCAGTGGAGGAAGCACAGAGTGTGGACTCACACTCTGCTCACCAGCCCTGCTGTCCTGGGCACAATGGGGAAAAGGTAGATTACCAGGGTAATGGGGGCAGCACAGATGAGAATGTGTACCTACACTCCACTCACAGGCACTACAGTCCCTGGGACAGTGGAGGAAGTTCAGAGCATGAATTTAAACTCTGCTCACAGACACTATACTATCTCAAGGCAATGCAAATTTTGACTAATTTAGAATTTTTCAAAAAAATTTACAAAGAATGTACTCTCTTTTAGGTGTTTGAGGTCTTCATTCAGCATGCTTTTGAGATTCATGCAGTTTTTCCATTTGACAGTATTTAATTCCTTTGTCTTTTTTTGCAGTATTTTCATATATGAGTATACCTTTGTTTATCTACTCACTTGTTCAAAACCATATGTGCTGCTGCCAGTTGTTGACTAGTAATAATATTTGTGTCCAAAAGGTTGTGGGAATCTCCATTTCTCACTGTATAAGTAAGTGGAAGTGAAGTTAATGGGACATGGGTTTAAGTATATACATATATTTAATTTAAAAATAAGGTTTAGATATCCACACCCCTAGGACAGGGGATTGTACCCCGGGGGCTCTGCCGGCCCCAGTTCTCCAGGCCCAGCTTCTGCATCTCAATCAAGAGAGACAAGAATCTTCAGAGAGGTAGAGATTGCCTGACGTGAGTTCCTGTGACCTGGGGAAAGTTGGAGACCTACATTCCAGCTTTTGAATTACTGGGGAGCAACCGGGATACTGGACTGGGTCCAGCAGATTGCAGGGCCTCAGTCAACCACACTAAGCAGCCTTGTTTCAGTCCAGGAGGCAGGAACCTTGCTCAAGGACTCTGGGCTCAACTGAGCTGGCCTAGGGACAGCTTGAGACCAGCACTGCCAACTGCTGAGTTAATATCCACACACATAGGACAGGGGATTTGGCCTGGGGGTGTCTCTGGCCCCAGTTCTCCACACCCTGCTTCCACCTATCAATTTAGGGGGCCAAGTACCCGCAAAGGAGCTGAGACTGCTCCAGTACCTGAGGGTGCAGGAGGAGATTTGCAACACACCCAGAGGAAGCTTTAGAACACCACTCAAACCAAGGAAATAAAGAAAAAATGATGAAAGGAAAGACCAAAAGGCAGGCTCAAATCACCAGCCCATCCAAAGAAATCCTGGGAGCCATGTACAAAGAAGAAAATAGAAGCCATACACCTGAAATGACTGAAATGATATCAACTGAAATAAAGAAGCAAAGAGGGGAAACTATGGAGAAATTAAAATTAGAAATAATTGCCCAGGTAAAAGAAGAAATGATAAAAAGTAGTGAAAGAAATAGTGAACACATCTAGTGAAGGCATAGCTAAAAAATTAGCGGAACAAAGCAAACAGATACAATCACAGAAAGAACACTATAAGAAACAAACAGAATGCATAAAGCAGATTCAAAGAGATATACAAGAAATCAAAAATTCTATTGAAAGCTGTGAAAACCACCTCAATGAAAATGAAGATAGAATTTCAGACCTTGAAGATAAGATCACAGCTAGTGAACAGGAAAGGAAAGATCTTTTAAAAATAACAAAGAGTCAGCAAATAACAATTCAACACCTGCAATATGATGCAAAGAAAAATAACATAAGATTAATAGGGATAAATGAAAAAGAAGGGGACACCAAAATGATATCAAGAGGATATTTACAGAAGTAATAGCTGAAAACATCCCAAACGTGAGAAGGGAAACTGACATTTGGATTAGTGAAGCATATAGAACTCCAAATAGCCAAAACCAAATTAAAACTACACCCAGACACATAATAATCACCATCCCAGAAACTCACCATAAGAAAAGAATACTAAAAGCTGTTAGAGAGAAAAGACAGATCATCCATAAAGGAAAACCTATCAGAATCACAGCAAACTTCTGAACACAAACAATGAAGTCAAGAAGAGCATGGAGTGAAGTATTTCAGATCCTAAAGGAAAACCACTTCCAACCCAGACTGACGTACCCTGCAAAACTGTCCTGTAAAATGGATGGTGAAATAAGATACTTCCATGACAAAGAACAGTTGAAAAATTTCATGACCACAAAACCAACCCTACAAGGAATACTGTAAGATATTCTAGATACACATAAGATAAATTCACCATGCTAGGTAGACAATTAAATAGAATGGAAAGCTAAAGATACAACAGCAGAAAGATAATATGTCAACAATAAACCAATATATAACAGTTATAACCATTAATGGAAATGGCCTCAACTCACCAATAAAAAGAAACAGACTGGCAGAATGGATCAAGAAACAACATCCAACCATGTGCTGTCTACAAGAAACCCATCCAACCCAAAAGGAAACCCATAGACTGAAATTCAAAGGATGGAAAACAGTACTTCACGCAACAGGAAAACAAAAAAAAAAAGCAAGAGTATCAATCCTGTTTGCAGACAATGTGAATTTCAAACCAAGAATGATGCAAAGAGATAAAGAAGGTCACTACATATTAGTTAGGGGAAAACTTCAAGAGGAAGAGATAACAATATTAAATATATATGCACCAAATTCCAGAGCACCCAGGTATACAAACAAATATTAACAGAAATGAAAAGTCAAATAAGCAATAATACAATTATAACAGGAGATTTTCACATGACATTGACACAGAGGGACAGATCAACTAAACAGAAAATCAGCAAAGAAATAACAGAACTGAATCATACCTGTGAACAAATGAAAGTGATAGATGTATATAGAGTTTTCCATCCAAAAACATCAGAAGATACATTCTTCTCAGCAGTACATGGGGCATTCTCTAAAATAGACCATATACTAGACAACAGAACATATTTAAGTAAATGCAAAAGAACTGAAATTATCCCATGCATGTTATTGGATCATAGTGCCATGAAATTAGAAATTAATGACCAAATCAACTGCAAAAACCTCACAAACACATGGAAACAGAGTAATACACTCTTGAGCAATCAGTGGGTCACAGATGAAATTAAAGAAGAAATTAAACATTATCTACAAGAAAATGAAAACACAAAGACAACTTACCAGAATTTGTGGGATGTAATGAAAGCATTTCTCAGAGGAAAATTTATTGCATTGAGTTCCCACATCAGGAAGACAGTACAAATACAAATAAACAACCTGATGCTACAACTCAAACATCTAGAAAAACAAGAGCAAGCCAAGCCCAAAGCCAAAAGAAGGGAGGGAATTATAAGGATTAGAGCAGAAATTAATGCAATACAGACTAAGACAACAGTACAAAGGATCAATGAATCAAAGAGTTGGTTCTTTGAAAGAATAAATAAAATTGATAAGCCCCTAGCCTACCTTATCAAAAAAAAGAGAAACCTCAAATTCATGCAATATGGAATGAAAAAAAATGAAATTACCACAGACTCGGTGGAAATACAGAAGGTCATCAACACCTATTTTGAAAACCTCTACTCTCATAGGTTCGATAACACTGAAGAAATAGACCGATTCCTAGATACATATGAACTACCAAAGCTGGATCAGGAAGATGTAAAACTGTTGAATAACCCAATTTCTATTACTGAAATTGAAAATGTAATTAAGACCTTGCCAAGAAAGAAGAGCCCAGGCCCAGATGGATTCACTGCAGAATTCTACAAGAAATACAAAGAAGATTTAATGCCGACACTCCTCAAATTCTTCAATGAAATTGAAAGGGAAGCAATTCTTCCTAATATTTCCTGGAAACAAATATTACTCTAGTACCAAAACCTGAGAAAGACCCAACTAAAAAAGAGAACTATAGGCCAATCTCCCTAATGAACATAGATGGAAAACTTCTCAATAAAAGATTGGCAAGCAGGATGCAGCAAATCATCAAGAAAATTATTCACCCCGACCAAGTGGGATTCATCCCAGGAATGCAGGGATGGTTCAGCAGATGTAAATCAATAAATGTAATCCACCATATCAATAGAGCCAAAAGCAAGAACCACATGATCATCTCTATAGATGCAGAAAAAGCTTTTGATAAAGTTCAACACTCATTCATGATAAGAACCTTACAGAGAATTGGAATAGAG
>PVJX010035394.1:0-18271 GCA_004027295.1 Dolichotis patagonum | reverse complement strand
GGCCTACCAGCCCCAAAGAGTCGCGCCGAGATGCAGGTCTGCGCAGACTTTTGATCCAAACAGCCCAGGCCACTCTAGGGGTCCGAGAGTTTCGGGTCCCAAAGAGACAGCCTGAGATGCTGCTTTCTGGGAGACTTCCTGGGGGTGAAGGGCGGGGCTACGGGCCCAAACAGACCTGGCCCAGATGCCGATCTCCAGGCAGTTCCCTGGTCCAGATGCCAATCTCCAGGCAGTTCCTTGCGGATCACCCACCAATATTTCAAAAGTCAGTCACACAGTCCCACCTCATGTCGAGTTTTCCATGTAGTACCATCACCTAGGTGTATAATTCAATTATCAGAAAGTAAAGAATTTGATATAATAATTCAGTCTTGTTTTCCAAGTTTCTTTCCTCAGCTTTTTCTCACTCTTATCTTTTCCTAGGTTCTGATCCATATTCATTACAGTTAAGAATCTCAAATCTATATGGCTTCTTTCCAGAATTTTCTGCTGCTCTCAAGACCTGTATAACTAGCTGCCAAACGTCAAGTTGGACACTCCATAGGCATCTGAAATGCAAGATGAAATGTGACTGTACACTTTATCTCCCCACAGATAAACACTCCAAATGTAACACTCATTCAATTAATATTTAGGGAAGCCTTATCATGGGTCAAGCACTAATCTTAGCACAAGAAATAGAGTGGCATGGGGGAGTTTAAAACCTTGCTATCTTACTAATTTTATATTGCACCATTTCTCAGTCTCTCTGTCTCCCTCTGTCTCTGTCTCTATCTCTGTCTCTGTCTCTCTTTTCTCTCTCTCCCCCTCCCTTTTTATTTAAGGATACGATGTTATCATATATTTCCCAAAATGATTAGGGTAATTTTTAGAAATCTATATGTAGACATACTTGTTAAATAAGTCTAAACTTCTATATATTGGTCAGGATTACACATCAAAAACAAGTCATACTGTCAAAAACAAGTCAGAAAGAGATTTATTACAGCGGTTAGATCAATGCAATTGTGGAAGCTGTCCATATAGGCTGATGGAAGAGTTGCTAAAGCAGTCATCTCTGTGACTGGGTTAAGCCACTATGGTTAATTCCCTAGAGTTCATCCAGGCTGACAGCTGGATGAGGAAAAAAAGACAAACTGGAAAATAGGAAGATAAGGCGGGTCCTACATCTGTCTCTTAAATCTCAGCTCTCATGCTCTTGGTGACCTGCTGGTGTGCAAGTTACTACAGAGTCTGGTGCCCAGCATTTACCCTCAGAATAAAACACCACTGCAATTTCACTTTAGTTTTCCAAATATTGGGTACAATGCTGTGGCCAGTGCTAACCCAGACCCATACACAGAAGAGAGTTCTGGGAAACTGCTATAGTTTAGATACCAAATGTCCTCCAAGTGTTAAAAGCTTGGTCCACAGGGTGGTGAGATTGAAAGGTACTGTGAAGCAGTAAGGGATGGGGCACAGTGGGGGACCTGAGGATGGTGAGGTGTGCCCTCCCAGAGACTGTGGGATCCAGTCCTGTGTTGTCTTCTGGTAGTCTGTGGCTCCTGGCTCAAATGTATACCCTGCACTCAGCATCTATGCTCAGAGATGGTCAGGAAGGGCCACCCCTCACAAGTGTGTGTCTGCCTTTAGACTGCACCTCTAAGACTTTGAGCTAAATAAACTTCTCTCTATGGAGTTAATTGCCTTGGGTATGTTGTGCAAGTAATGTGAAACTGAAAAAGAAACATTCTTACCTGAGTCAGCTTAATACAAAGCTATCCCAGTTTTTTTTTAAATATATGCCTGAGATATGACTTCAGTGGCACCTGATGGTATATAGAATTTGAAAATTCTACAGCCAAGAAGATTCACCAGAAGACAAAAACAAAACACAAGTATAATAACCTCTCACAGTAAATAGTTTGACCTAGCTTCAGAATTTTATTTTTCTAAAAATGTGTGTGTGTGTGTGTGTGTGTGTGTGTGTAATTAATAATATACTTGCTTAGTAGAGAATTTACAAAGATTTTATAGAATCAGATAAAAAGATGCTGGTAGGTCAATACACAAATCCCAAGGGTTATATATTTTTTACTTGTACAACAGATATTACATGAAGACAAGAAAAGTCACTCTTTACATGTTCAGTAACTTCAGGACACGCAGGAATAATTTTTAAATGTACTTTCCAGGAGTTACGCATTGGTGGCCTAAAAAATTGAAAGCACCAACCCTATGACTAACTCACTTTCAGGTAATAATTTACTCTCCTGGAAGCATCTAGCTCATCACTTTTACTGTGGTTTTCACAGACATTCTGAGGAAGGTGCCAATCACTAGACTATTTGGGTACAATTGACCTAATTTAAAGCAGATGTCCCATCTCAGTACTGAAAAGGAGGTTCTGTTTGGAGACAGCTGAAAGGGCAGAGCACTGTTGCTGCTGGCAGGCCCCAAGGCACAGCCCAGAGGCAGGGCCACAGCAGGACAAGCTTTTAAAACAGGAATTGACCTGAAGCACACCAAACACTTTTTTTTTTTTTACACTTTTCCTCTTTTGTTTTCTCTCCCATCATCTACTCAAGATTCTCCCTGGTTCTAAGGAAAGAAGCCAATAAAGTAATTCACACTAAGGTGTAAAAACCTGATAAGGCAACTAAGGGGTATTAACGAGGCCATAAGCCAAGGAAAAGCATCTCAGCAATGAGAAGAGGATTCTTGAGCCAGTAAGGGAGGAAATAACCTTGTCCAGATTCCCTCAAATTAATCGTCTTCTCATTTAGAGCTTGCTGTATTCCCTATCACAAAAGACTCACAGAGAAGAAAGAGTGCCCACCTTCAACAGTGCTGGTGCCACACTGTGACTCTAGAGGTGGGGGAGACATCCAGCTTGCTACTTAGGAACCCTGAGTCCAGGTGTTCTAACCTGCATCAGGCCAGTACTATCCTTTCCAACACACTGCTTTTCCTACTGCCTGAAACTTATAAGCGGCATGGCCAAAAACCTCTTTCTGACTGCTTGCTCACTGCAGAAATCTCTCTCTAAAACTAAACAAAAAGATAAATAACAGGTAGGTAGGTAGCTAGATTAAAAACATAGCAAAAACAGGAAGCAGGAATTTTCAACAAGAGAACAGAAAGAAATGGAATTCAAAGTAGCCTGAAAAGATGTCCAGAAAGGCTTTCAAACCAAGGTCTGAGTGGTGGATTTGTATAATGTACAGAGTATACTGCTAACCCTCAGGAATCACCAAGACGCATCCTTAATGTCCAGCCCCGAGGGACGACTGCCCTGGTGTCTGCCCTCCCCTGCCACACCAACCCTCCTCATCTACCCTTAAGCAGTTCAGATATATTTGAATGCCAGGAGAGCACTGCATGGGGACCCAATTTCCTAGAGCTGAGGGCAAAAATAAAGCTACGAAATTGTTTGCAAGAGCTTAAAATAACTTGTCTGGCAAAGCTAAGCTGCACATTTGAGAGAGACGCACAGCAGTAGAGAGAGAATTATAACCATCCAACCGCCCAGAAATGACCTCTCGGCTTCACCCGGCAGCGAACTTCCTCCGTGAGAACACCTCCCCCAAGGCAGTGGCAGTCACTGAGCTTTTTATCTTTCACCCACATATCAACTCTTTAAAAGTCTAGCTGAATAGTAAAAGGCCAGTGGCAATGAGAGAAGCGCTTTTAATGTAATTTAATATGACTTCAGAAACCACAGCCAGGAGACAAGTACATCAGTGGATGTATTTTTCTTTTAGAATGACCAAAATTTATTCATCACAAAATCCTCTGTTGTAAGCAAGTTCCAAAGGATTGCAAAACAAAAGCTAGATTCACCAGCTTCTTCCTTGCTAAACAAGACTCACCCTGTCCCTTACGGCAGCCAGCAACCAGAAAAGGGTTTGCACCCTGCCTCACAGGGCAAGCTGCTCTGAGTAAGAAAGGTCTTAAAATGAAGAACCCTGAGCATAGCAGATCCCTGCTCCCCCTGCTCCATCTGGGGCACTGAACCAAGCTGTCTAGATGGAGGTCCAACATTTAGATGGATGTTAATCTGTGCCAACCTCACTGCTGCTCTGCAGTAGGCAGGGAACCAACATGATGCACCAGCAGGTACACAGACACTTGAGCTTTTGCCAAGCCCTTGGGCAGGCTGGATCCAGTCCCCATTATTTCATCTGTTTCTGAGCCCCTGGCTACAATGGTGGATTAAGTCCAAGCCCTAGTAAATCTCTATGCCCTGAATAGTTCCCAGGAACTTGGGCTGGTCCTAGCACCTTCACACGGTAGCTGCTCAGACTCTATCTCCTCCCTTCCTCCTCTGCTAGCATGCAAGCCGCTTCCAAGCTGGGCCCTGGAGACTTCCAAACTGGAGACAGCCAGGAGTTAGACACTAGAATTGCTTATTCGTAAGCAAATGTGAGTAGAAGCTGGCATGAGCTGCACCAGGCTAGGATTGCGAAGACATAAGGAGCCCCAGCGCGTTCTCAACTTTGCAGACTCCCAGAGCAAAGATTTGAAGTTTTATATGGTCTCTCTTAATGGTCCTATTAAAATGCCATCTGTTTCTTTAGCCATCACCTTTCTCAAGGCTGATTTTATCTTAACTCTGGTTGTCTGAGAAATAATGGGGTTTAAAATTAATTTTTGGTTCATCTTGGTGTCTCTGCCACCTAACACGGGGTCTGGTACATAATGAACATGGGAACTGCCTTGCTGGTAATAAGGTCCATACCACAGATCACTTATTCCCTTGTGTTAAACTTATTAGTATATTATATAAAATTTCCTAGGATGCTGTATTACAAGGTTTTAGAGGACTGGAGCCATCATATAGTGATCAATAAATATGTGCTTATTAAAAAAATGAAATCAGAGAAACCATGAATTTCTCAGAAACAGGAAAGTTTTTAGAACTGAAACTGGGATTACTTCAACATGATCTACCATCAAATTACTTATTCACTATTGCTAGTAAGTTGCATAATAACATATACTGATTTTAACCATCTCCTCTAATTCCTGTGAACATAAAGAGGTTCAACCTCCCAAAAGTTAAGGATTTAGGTAAAGAGCCGAAGAATTATTGCATGGCTAGTTATTTTGTGTCCTGCCAGGGTGCTCAGTAAGTTTGCTGCAGTGGGAAAAGCTCTCATGATGTTGGCAGCATCCATCCTCTGGACCTCGTTGCCCAGGAGCCTCGCACAGACACACCTGGGGGCAGGCACATCTCAAAGCAATTAGCTTCTCTCAAACGCACCAGGCATTTAGTTGATTGGGCCAAATAGTTCCCCCTGGATACTTCCATAATTAAGAATTATATCAATCTATATGCTATTAACGCATTTTCAGTGTTAATAAATTCAAATTGGTGACTAATACTAGAGAACAACAAATCCTTGAGGAGTGGAGGTAAAAACTTGATGCAAATCAGCTTCCTATGAAATATGGATTGTGACGCAATTCATTAAATACACAGTATTCTTCAGTGAGTCTAGAAAAATAGAACTTGGATGACATCTTAAACATACACCATTCTAATTTTACCCAAGCTAAATAATTGTATGTTATTATAATAATGCACACTATTACTAGATAATAATAGGGTTGCATTCATACACTAAGCTCTTTACAAACTACAAGGACAATGGTATTTGCAGAAATGGTTATCCATCAAGTTTGCAAAAAAGTTTACCACCTCCATTTTCACAAGTTCACATGCTTTAGTACGAATGAATTTTCCAAAATGTTTGGGGGGGGATCATAAAAGATGAGGTAACTAAAAACAGAAAGAAACAAAAATGCTGGCTATTTGCAAAACCATGTTGGCTTCTGAAAAAGAGCATGAATTTGAGAGTCAGAGTACTCTGGATTTGGATCCTGGCTCTTATGAGCTGTGTGATGTTGGGCAAGTGACTTAACCACTCTCCTAAAATGCAAAAATGTGATAATAATACCCTTCAGAAAGCAGATGCAAAGAATAAGCCAGATAATGCATGTGAAAATGCCTCACATGAAGCACAAAACATAGCAAATGCTCATAAATACATCTTTTTCCTCTTTAAAGGGCATTAATTATTTGCTTAAAATTCACAGCTGACCATGGGAGCATGACAAGTGTTGACTACTTGCTTATTTTCCCCAAATTCTCCCAACTGGTCAGGCTCATCCTAATAGATTTTACACAATTTCTCCCTAAGTTTTCATCTCAAAGCAAATTTGTACTCTCCAATACCTGAGAAGTCCATTCATTAAAAAGGAGCCTTCCTAAAAATAGGAAGGTTTTTAGGAGGATCTAGATTTTAGTTTCTGTTTGCTATCCTAAAACAGTATTAGGAATAGGAAGTGGTCTGTGAGGTCTTTATGCAAAATGTAAAATAAAACACAGGCTGAGAACTCTGAGCTCCTTGTTCTGGAGACAGTCGTAGTCTCTGGTTCATGGAACTGTGAGGAAAATTCCACACAGAGACTAGACAATGGTCCAAGGTGCTTTCCCCACAGGGAACTCAGAGCTAAATTCCTACTTGTGCTAAGAATATATTTGCTCTTCTTTAGGAGCTCAGGAATTCTCTTGGGCCACTAACAACAAGCACTTTAAAACCGAAAGCTCTTCACATGGTTTTCTCTTAAGATATATTTAGTTCAATAGGGGAAATGTAATTTACTTTAAAGATTTATTGTACATTTCCAAAAGGTGGACATTTACTCTCTCTCCTCATCACCAGGATTAGGCACAATTATGTCATTAACCTTCCAAACATTCCTTTTGGAAGGTGGTGAATTTCCTAATAACCACTGTGGTCAAGCTGAGGTCAGAGGTAAACAAAAGGTTAAGTATCACATAGTCTAGGGTCATATAACTTCACAGGCAAAAACTGTGGTTGGAATCTAGGTTTTCCAGCTAATTGCCTCAGTACTACATCCAGGCTGGTATACCTCTTCTGATGTCAACAGGAACACTTAGTTCCTGATGTTCACAGGTCAGGATGAAAGCTAAAAAGGAAGGAAAAATTATCAGGAATCTATAGAAAAAAAACATGGCTCACAACAGCTACAGCATGATAGCATGAAAACTACACCAAATGCATGGGTCCATTCCATCAGATCAGCCAGCTCGGAGCAGATCGGTATCAACTAGTGCAGAGATAAAACAGAGTTCTTGCCACTGAATGATTTCCAACTCTGCTGAGGACATGGGCAGAAAATTCCTCTCTCATTATTAAGTGGATTATCTAATTTGCACCTCAGAGCCTAAGTTTATGGAGTTATTTTAATAACTTAATATTCCAAAGTTCTGCTGCATGGTATCTATTATGCTGGATCTTTTCATACCTGTTCTTATTTAATCAATGTAACAACTTACTTTAACAAGCAAACTCTACATAATGCTTCTATTTTACCAAGTATTACACTGAGTTTCCAAAAGACCAAATAATTCACCCAAGGGAAGTAACACAGTTGGGATGATATTACTGAGCAAAGTCTAGTGGACTCCAAAATCTATAGTCTTTCTATTGTGCTTTGTTTTAATTTTCTTACAAGGAAACTGTAAGGTAAGGGCCAGATCACATTTCCCCATTTTGCTGTAGATTACCCATCATCTACTCTTTATGGTAAGCCTCTTTGGCCAGATTTGATTTTTTGAAAGGAAATCAATTTAATCTTGATAACCAGTTTGCTACTTCATATGTATGGCAAAGAAAGACTGCAAAGATAAGGACCACAATGCCTGGCTGAACCCGGGATCCTCAGGGAATACTCAAATTACGAAGTTCCGCGAAACAAAAAGGATGACTATATGACTGCCTGGAATGGCCATACATTCCAAGGCTCTGTCAGCTAGTAGCAGTTAATGTCATCCTTGCTAGAAATGTAACAGAACCACAAGTGCGCATCTTTAAAATAAGAGGAGCCTGTCACATCCTACTCTTGTTGCTTTTTCCCTATTCTCCAGTTAGGGACCTGCCTCTTCTTGCTAGAGCTTGACCTCACCACCATTGACATTTGGAGTGGGAAAATTCTTTGTTGGGAGGAGTGGATCTGTCCTTTCCTGTGATTTGCTCGGCTGACCTCTACCGACTACATGCGTGTAGCAATGCTACTCCTGGTCACGGGATCAAAAATGTCTCCAGATGGTGCTGAATGTCCCCTAGAGGACAAGGTTGCCCCCAGTTAAGAATCACTGGTTTCTGTCAAGCAGTTAGTTACCAAAAAACTCTAGGAAATTTTTAAATATTGTTGTGTAATCCTAAAATCATTGGCACAAACTACCATGCTTGATCATCCTGAAAGGTAATATTCCAAAATCAAAAGACAATAAATGGTATTCTCCAGGGGCCATCTTCATGTATGAGAATAAATTCCAACTTAAAGAATTTTTCAGAATATGGTCATTCATTTCATAGGTCGCAAGTAAATTTTTAAAAAATTAAAATACTCAAGGATGAAAAAGGCCAACTTAAAATGTATATGATTATTCTCACACATATATTTTGCATTTAGTCTCTTCAACAATAAATTATGGTACTGGAAAGACACAATTTTCCATTTCTACTTATTAAGCTTTTTGTACAAATAAATCAGAATGAAAGTTAAATATATGCAGATGGCTTCCCTTCTCAAGTATTCTTAGTGCCAATGCACAAGAAATGATTTCTGCAATGTTTAGAAAGTAAATGTCTATTGCTAATATTCTGCTTGAGTCTTACAAAACTGCATTCATTGTGCAAAAATTTTGCTTTTGTTCCTTAGCTTGAAGTTACAAAATGAGGAAATAGCTACATGGCATAGTAATAAAAATATTGTTTAAGGCATTTTTTCATCTTTTCCTAATTTTAACTTTTAAATTTGACTATAGTCAGTTACAGGATTCATAAGATTTTTGGACATTAGTGTCGTCTGTGACTAAAGCTGTGTTGTGGGAGAAATGCAAGTAGATGCCTCTGCATTTTAGTGTAGGACAGTAATATTAATAAGAAAGTAGTTTTGAGTAGTAGAAGACATATAAACTATGCACCATTTTATATTGTTAAAATAAAGACATAGTGTTCTAAAGGATTAGAGATGATTCAAAGCAAATCGGTGTGTGGCAATATAAAGGTATACATACCTATTGATTGTCTTAGTCTGTTTTCTGATGCTATGACACAATTCTATAGACAAGGTAATTTAAAAACAATACCAGTTCATCTGGCTCACACTGGAGGCTGCAAAATCTGAGGCAGTGGCATCTGGCAGGGTCTTCCTGCTTCACTGTGACATGACAGAAGTCATGGTGAAAGCTCATGAGAAAGGAGAGCAAACAAGGGAGGAGAGATGGGGCCAGGCATATCCTTCAGTCAAGAACCCACTCCTGCAGTTGCTAAGCCTCTTCCATGACACTTTCATTAGCCTGCTCATGGGTGCAGAGACTTCATGGCCCAAATACCTCCCAACACAGTTGTTCTGGAAAATTAATTCAGTGTGAGTTTGAGGGACAGATATTCAAAGCAACATTGATTTAACTGTCACAGCCACCCAAGAGGTAGATCCCGTAACTATCCCCGCTTTTCTAGCAAAAACTGAGACAAGGGGGTTAAGTGACTAGCTCAAAGCCAAACATTTAGCAAGAGACAGAGCTGGACTTCAAGTCCCGGTTGCCTGACTCTCACGGTCACACTCCACTATTAAGCAGAGCTGCTTCTTTAAGGGGTTGGAAGCTAAGATCTAGAAAGGAAATGGAATCATGTGCCCCAAAGAAATATAAAGTCATAGACCATTTAAAATGTGACACCATTGAAGGAAGCCCTGACCATAACTGAGTTCATCTGATCTCAATGGGAATTCCCAGGGAGTTAACAAGCATCTCTTTTGTTTTCTGTACTCATCATATAAGCCATAATTCAAACTGCCAATGACAGCTCCACCAAGTAGACACAGATATAATGTTATTCTTTAAGGCAAATTTAGTAATCAAGCCACACCCATTTCCTCTGGGGACCGTGGTCTAACCTGTGCAGGAGGCTGAGTAGCCGCATAGGACCTGGAGGGAGCTGCTACAGACCCCCAGAGAGACCATCCGCTGATATGGTGGGATGTTGTCAGGGTCTGGACTGCTCTGCTCCCAGTGCTACAGTTTCTCTTTCCTCTAGGCTAAGACATACCCTGCTCCCCAGCCCTGTTTCTCCTCCTCAGTTGTTCCTTCCTCTGCCTGTCCCCACAACACTGGCATGTCCAGGGTTCTATCCTCACTCACCATCATCAGCCAAACTGTCTCCCACAGAGCAAGTCAAAACCACAGCTTTACATCTGACTCCTCCCCTGAAGTGCAAACCCACATTCCCAACACCTTCTGCAGGACAAATCAGTCACTTGTTTAAAAGAGGACTCATATACATTCCCCTCTGCCATGGTTACTTTTCTCTCATTGCCAAGACAAAATACCCAACACCCAAAATTAAGGAAGGAAAGGTTCACAATATGTGGAGGTTTCAGTCCATAATCAGCTGGCTCCAAGGCAGGGTGGCATGGCACAGTGGCAACACTTCAAGGCAGCAGAAGATAGCAAAAGTAGCCAGAGCAAAAGTGGGAAAACAAGCCTCTTCTCCTTCCTTATATTGTAAACAGGCCACCCCCTGCCCCAGAGCGGGTGTAGCACTCACACCATCTCCCTGCCCTCCCCTCCTCTTGCACAGGATGAAGATGTTTACAAAGTAAGGACCTGGCTCCCTGATAAATCACTTGTTAAACTTCTAAACTGCTCAAGTCAACACAATGTATCAACCATTACACCTGCAAAGAAAAGAAAATTCCCCTGGTTGGTAACTGTAGCTCATAGCATTATTTCTGTCACCCAATTCTGCCTACCATTTCCTATTGTCTTGCACCATCTACCTAATGTCAACTCCAGGTCACACTGAGTACTTGAAATGTTCCTAATCTGAAAAGAGAGGTACTCTAAAGGCACACTCTCTTCAGTGGGAATGGGAAATATATACATATTTCAGTGGAAATATGTATTTCATATAGTTATATATAAAATGTATGTAAATGTATATTTATATATATATATAGGATATTGGTTTCATGTTGAAATTATACTGTTATTTTATTGGAGTAAAATGTTAAATCATTGCAATAGTTTAGTAGTTTTTTTTCTAGTGGTGATTAAAGACCTCCCAATGATACCAACATCCAACTCCTCAGGGTCTATGAATATTTTACTTTCAGTTACAAGAGACACTGCACCTATGATGAAGCTATGGCTGTTGAAATGATGTGGCTGTCTTGGGTAAGTCAGATGGGCCTGATGCAATCACAAGGATTCTTAGAAGAAGGAAGCAGAAGACGCTTGAGTTGTTGGAAGGGGCCACACATCAAAGAATGTAAGCAGCTTCCAAGGTGGAATTGCCCAGGAAACCACCTTTTCCCTGCAAACTCCAAAAATAAAACAGCTGAGTTAACATATTGGTTTTAGACATTTGTGCTCCAAAACTGTAAGAGAATAAATTTATGTCCTAAGTTTGTGGCAACTTGCTTCACTAACAGTAGACAGCTAATGCATGTGGCTACTGGTAAATTGAAAATGTCAGTGGCCCTCATCAGTTGTCACATCTCAGTACTCCAGAAATGCTGTCCAGTCTTCTTCTGTCGCTGCATTCGCCAGAGAAAGGGACCTCACAGTGGGGCTCATACTCTCAGAGGCTGTCGAAGGCATCATAGGTGGAGAAAACAACACCAGGGTTCTGCCTGCTTTTCAAGTATCACCCCTCATTTCACATTTTCCGGCCGTGCAGTCTCACCAGCCCTGATCACCCTGCTTCCCAAAATCTTATCTTTTAACGAATCTAGTCTACCTCTGCTCCCCTTAAATTTTTCTTATTTTCCACTTTGGCCCTTTTGCTTTGTGTTCCTTTTACCCTAAATGAATTTCATTTTTGTTTATTGCACTTATTTTCATTTAGAATCCTGTTTGTCATTCGAAATTTAGTTCAAATCCAAATTCTCATGGGTAGCCTTTCACAACTCCCAATGGGACATAGGATAGCTCCCTTCTGTATCTTCTGCTGTGCACAATCACTTGTACTACTGTATCATCAAAACCCAACTTAGAGTGGAGGTGTTCCTACACTGGGTGCTTCCAAAGGCAGAAGCCTGCCATACCCCCCCTTCCCCGGTTCTGTGGACTGTGCTCTCCAACTTTCAATGAGATTTCATCTGGAGATAGGGCCTTTGGGGTACAGTGTGGTGAACATATGGGACACATGCCTCGGTGGGCTGTTTATACCACTGAAAGCTCTGAAAGACGCACCATCACTGGTAAGGTCTGAGCAAAGTTACATGGTATCATAAGGGTAGAGTCCTAATCCAACAGGACTGTGGCTATATAAGATTCTCTCTTTCTCTGTCTCCCTCTCTCTCTCTCTTTCTCTATCTCTATCATCTCTATCTATCTCTATCTCTATCTATCTCTATCTCTATCTCTATCTCTATCTCTATCTCTATCTCTCCTCCATGCCATGTGAGGGCATTGACAGAAGGCATCTATAAACTTGGAAGACAGCTCTACTGGGACCTGAGCTCAAACCCCACTTATAGCACTATAAGCAACCGATTTTCTGTTGTTTAGGCCACCAAATCTATGGTATTTTGTTATACCAAACAAGTTAGACCTCCAAGGCACATCTGGGTTTCTGCTCCACAGCTGCAGTACAAATGCTAAGCACTAATTTGTGGGCACTGTGGTGCTATTTGAAGAGAGGACACTCACACAAAGACTGGGCTTTCTGTGCATTGATGGGGACTCCAGGCTGGTGAGATATGGTTAAGAGCTCAGTGGATACTATCCCGGGGGCACTGCCAGCCTGCTGAAAGTTGGAATACACTGAATTCAGTGAGACAGGGAGAGAATCGATGATAGCAAATAAAAATTTTTAAACAGCAATGATGTGTCTCCAAAAGCCTTGGTTAGTTTTCATGTCAACCTCCTCGCTTAGAACACAGTAGAGCACAGGCCTCAGAGCTCTTGCTTAGCCTTCTGCCATTCGTCTCCCTTCTACAGTCCATTTTCTGTGGTGAGACCTTCAAAGAGATTTATATTTGCACCAAAAAAAACCCATTTGAATAAACATTAACTTCAAATCATTCATGTAGAAAATACATATCGAAGGGAAGAGGCAGATGAAAATAGTTACGCAGCCCTAACATTAAAGTTCCTGATTATATTTGTAAGTGATGTCAGTTCTCTATTCTTAGTTCCCTTGCATCAGCTGTCTTCCATAAGAATTCTGGACTATTTCCCCAAAGAATGATGTGTTAAATTATGCCAATTTACCCCCTTACACTCAAGTCATATTAGCCTAAGCATTCTGAAATGTCTACCTTCAGCTGGACCAGGTTGAAATTAGACATAGAAAATTAGAAAGTTTATTTCCACACTGACCAGTGCTCTGATTCTCTAACAGCAATGAGGTCTCCAACAAGTCAATGCAGTTCTTACACTACTCAGACTTAGCCCAGACCCAGAAGCAAAGGGGCTCAGTCCCCAGAATGGCTCCCACGTTAGCTTGTGGCTGCAGGGCAGGTCCCGGGGCTATCCACACACCTTCCAGGCTGCTGGTAGGAGAGTTCTGACAACCCCTCCCTCTAGCGCAATTCACAGAACTCAGGGTGCTTTCTCTACCATCACCAGTTTATCATAAAGATGGGAGAGCTGCAAGAAGCAAGGTATAGGGAGAGAATGGAGCTTCCGTGCCCACTTCGGACACATCTGAGGTGAGGGGTTTTTATGAAGGCTTCATCTTATAGGCGTGAATGACTATATCACTGGCCACTGGTAACTGAACCAAACACCCCACTCCTCTCTACTTCCTGCAAGAGTGATAATTCTAAAAGTTCCAACCTTCTGACTAAGGCTTGCTCTTCCTGGTGACCTCTCCCATTCTGAAGTTATCTGGACTCCTACCAAGAGTTAGCACAAAAGAAGCTCGTTTAACTCAGGAAATTCCATAGACCTTAGTATCCCCATGATGAGAAAGTTCCTAAATTTAGGACATGCTAGCAGAAAAATTCAAACTCATGTTCTCTCACATGATCAGAAAACCATCATACAATATATGCAACTCATAGACTATTGAATTTTTTAATTACTTAATTTTACTGGTACCTTTTAGATATACATAATGATCACATTCACCATAGGTAATTTGTACCTATACACAATATATCTTGATTCTTCTTTCTTTCCCCATTCCCCTTCCCTTCCTTCAGCCTTTATTCTTCTTGTTTACAAAAAGTTTGGTTTCCATTTTTTCCTTCTTTTCTCTTAGTTTCCCTTTCCATTTGAACACATTCTTTCTGTGTTTGCTTTGGCAGCACGTATACTAAAAATTGAACATTTTCTTCCTACTTCACAATATCCATTATATATTTTGGTCCCTATTTATATTTTTGGTTTCTCACACCAGAGAAACCATGCAATATTTGAACACATGTATCTGACTTATATCCTTAAGAGTGTGGCCTCTAGGTGTATCCATTTACCTACAAATGTCTCAAGTTTAATGGACTATTAAATTTAAGAAGAAATCAAGTGATCATCAAATTCAATAGCCTAATTTTGGGTAAAGGCAAGACTAGAAACTTACGTCTCCTTATCCCCTAGCTTTTGGCATTTTTGATCTCACGTTCTTAAAAACTCCATGCCAGTCACACTTGCCAAACTGGATCCTCACAGAGGGGCTTGTTCTTATTCCAGAAGCCTTAACTGGTCTCTGATTTTTCAGATTCTCCTGTTCACTGTTGTCTAAGCACCATCAACTTCCTCACAACTCATACCATGACAGACAGCTGCTCTGCTTCTCACCTCTGACCTCTGCTCTGAGATGAGCCTCCCTGGACCAGCCTTCCCCTCCAAATGCAGGCAACCCTCTGCAGACATCTCCCAGGTCTCTATCAGCCCAAATTTATACTCCTTCCTCATTATTCTCATCTATCAGACATATTATTAGTCTAGCCACATCAGCATTTCTTCCCAGTGGATCAGACCCTGGAGAATTAAGGCAGAAGAATGTGCTAGGAGGTGAGCTGCCTTCTAACTCTGGTCACCAGAGGGAGGGTCTGGGGGAGTAGCTCAGTGGTAAAGTGCTTACAATGCACAAAGACTTGAGTGGGTTCACTTTACAGCAACCCCCAAAATCACCAGAAAGATCTGTGCTTTGGTTTCTATACCACTAAAATACCTCATTGGAATCAGAATGGACAACTAAGTTTTCCAGGTAGTAGTGGGGACACTTGAAAAACTCACCAAAGAGTGGTTTATACCAAGATCTCAGTGAGAGATACGTCACTTAAATTCTAACTACCTCATTTACTCTCTGAGTTACCTTGGGCAACTTTTTGATCCTCCTTAGGTCTCAATTTTCTCACCCACTAAATCAAAATCAAAATGCCTTGTCTCAATACATATTAAAAATGAAATTTCTCATGTAAAATGTCCTGGCATGGAGAAAGCAAAAATAAATATTACTGCCCTGCTAGGCACAGAGACCAGAGAGACAGGAGAAAACAGGGGCCTCTTCAAAAACACACGGAGTCTAGAGCTCAATACTAACAGTTATTGATTTACTCAGCACGAGCATTATTTCTTCCAAATGACACTGATGCTTCACCACCAGTTTGGCTTTCATGCTTCTCCAGGGTTCAGTTAACATAACTGCTGCTAACTTATTACCCCACTCCTGAGAAAACTGAGGAACCACAGAGGTGACCTTCTAGGTCCAACCAGAAAGTCAGCAGAAATAGAAAGTAAAATCCAATTAACATAGTGTAATAGAGAAAAGCATACAAATGAATCATGATTTTAGATTAAGAACAATCTAATAGCCATACATAGTCCCTATTGCATGTCAGGAACTCTGTTAGGTACTTCACATAAAATTTTCATTCAGTATTTGTGCGTCATCTTCTATGACACTGACACTCTCCTAGACCCATAGAACATAATGATATGCAAACAGAAATATGATCTCTGCTCTTGCAGTCCTGTGCAACAACCAGATACTGACCAAGCAGCAGCACAAGTAAGTACTAAGCACGATGACAGGGCACACAGTGTACACACAAAGGTGTGAGAAGGACAGCTTCCCAGCAGCAGTGCCCTTTGAACTGAAGTTTAAAAAATGAACATTATTGGACTAAGGGACCAAAAGAGAACAAATAGCAAGTGCTAAAAGTGACAGAACATGCAACATTTAGGGAACTAGGGTCACAATGGCTGGCTTACAGAGAAAGAGAAGCAGGTAAGGTTGGTGTGGGAAGATCCTGAAAACTCTAGTGTTCAATGTTACAAACTAAACTTTATCCTAAAAGCTCCAAAATATCATCAAATCAGTCATCCTGTCATGTGTCTTGGGATTCTTCAGGAATAGTGTCCTACCACAAACATCCATGTAATATCTAGTGTAGAATTCAAGTCCACTAGGCCACTAACTAAATACTTTCCACATCGGATTCAGAATTTACCAGCCCATCAGAGTATTGAGCTGTCAGACAAGGCCAAGCCTTTTATCCACAAACTGCAGTGAAGACATTCAAAACCATACAAGTATAATGCTGTGTCTGCCATGTGACTCAACACATGGGTCCAGTAGGGATGGAAAACTGATGCAGGATACTAAGACAGGTCTCTGCACCTCATATGTCTCAGCGTAAGAGTAGGATGCTTAAAAAACAACTGAATCTTGGCTTCCAAGAGTCTCAAGACAGTTATACCTGCACCATTCAACAAAGCAGTTGAGTTCACATGGTGAGAATTAAGCATTTCTCACTCAGTATAAACTGTGAAATGCATTTGAAAATAGTTTGCTATTAAAATCAGCATTGTTTTATGCCTCACCAGGAGTAGTCACTTTCTTACAAAGTTATGTTATTCATAGCATGAACAACGTTGAGGTGAGCTGGGGCTCTGAGCTCTAAGAGCTGTCATAAGCCAAGAAGGATATAGAAAATGAGTTCACCTTGACTCTCAGCGTACCAGGTGAGACACTGTAAGTGCAGAGCTTAGTTCATTGGAAGATGGCTTTAAGACAAAGTTTGGGAAAACAGACATTTAGGATAAAGTTTCAAAATGAGAAAAACTTGACAGTGAGTCCAAATTCCTCAAAGCTTTGCATTATCCCACCCATATGCCAGTGACGAAACAAGCCCCATTATCACTTGTTGCACTTAGCAACTTGTTCTTTTTCTCTTAAACTTACTCCATGACAAGCATGCCACCCTGCAAATTAAAATGTGTTTCATTGAAACATTGTCCATTTAAATAATTTTTAGACAACATCAAGGTTAGAAGAAATATTCCATTTTTATTTTAAAAAGCAAAAGAGAAAAAGGGTAGAAATGATAAAGAATTTTTTTAAAAAAAATTAAGAAATCATCTCTAGTTGATATATTACATACTGTTATCTTCGAAGTAGTTGTACAAGTTACAAAAGCAAAGCATAAAAAATGAACAGACAATCAAACAATGACAGCACAAACTATTCTGTTTGTTGAACTATCAAAAACTTAGTAATATGGTTCTCTATCTTGCACACTTAAACATACATATAGTTACTTGTGTATACCTACAAGTTGTTCTTTCCTTTTGAGAACTTTTTTCCCTTTCATTGTCACAATAGCTATTATACACTTTGAATCTTACTACTCTTTCAGTTTATCATTATAATTATTAATTTTTACACTAGAGAGACAATACAATATTTACAAATGTGAGTCTGATTTATTTCATTTATGAAGATTGTCTCAAGTTGCCTCCATTTACCTATAAAAGCCTCAAGATCATCCTTTTTAATAGCTGAGTAATATTCCATTGTATAAAAAAACCACATCTTTTTCATCCATTCTGCAGTTGACTGGTATTTTGATTGTTTCCAAGATTTATCTATTAAATATTGTGTTGCTATAAACATGGGTGCACATATATCATTGTGACATCACCTTTTCTGGGAAAATACTCAGGAGGGGAATAGCTGGATTGAACAGAACTTCCAATCCTAGTTTTTTGAGGAATCTCCATACTTATTTCCAGAGTGGCTGCACCAGTCTGCACTCCCACCAACAGTGGAGAAGTGTTCCTTTTCCCCACATCCCTGCCAACATTTTCTATCAGTTGTTTTCTTGATGGCAGCCATTCTTTCTGGAGTGAGATGAAATCTCAGTGTTGTTTTAATTTGCATTTCTTGAATGACCAATGATGGTGAATGTTTTTTCATGTATTTATTTGCCATTTGTATATCTTCCTCTGAGAAAT
>PVJX010035393.1:0-18263 GCA_004027295.1 Dolichotis patagonum | reverse complement strand
TATTAGGTAAATATTGATCACTACTGAGCAAACTAGTGTATATTTTTTCATCAACATTTTCTGTATTTGATTCATTTTTCTCTTTATTATTTGCTAGCTTCCCTCAAATCTCTGAAGCCCATACATAGTTCTTCGCTGTTTGAGGAGTCTATGAATTATGGATGCAGGATTTCCATCTCCTCAACCCCCAAAACCTTTGCCCCTCTTAAGCCTCACTTGTATGCTCAGACTTGCCTTCATTCGGCTTGCTCTTTCATTGGCTGAAACTCTGCTTTCCTGAATCTCATGAATCCCCTTTATTGGTTTATGCCCTTATTTTAGTTGAACACTAGAGCACAACCTCCAGCAGTTTCTGAGAAAAAAGTGCAAAAGACAAACCTTTCCAGTTGTTGTCTTTCACTGTTCTAACTTGAGAACTTTGTCAAATTTTTCAAGCTGTATATCACCGTTATCTCTTGATTTTGAGTGTTGACATTAAGAAATTTAATGTCCTTCTTATTTTCAGTCCTTTGTACATTAGACCTGTGTTTTCTTTTAAATTATCAGAATAATTTGTTTCACTCTAGTGTCTTGAATTTTCACAATGATTAGATTTTGCTTTGATCTTTTATCATTGACTCTACTGTTCTGTTTAGGTTTCCAATTTAAAGATCCCTTTTCTTCACAATTGGGATATTTTCTTCACATTTTTAAAAAGTTATTTTATTTTAATTGACATATAATAATTATACATATTTGTGTGGTGAACCATGATGTTTCAATACATGTGTATATTGGGGAATGATCAAATCAGGATAAGTAGTGTAGATATTATCTTGAACATTTAGCCTTCTTACAACATTCAAAATCCTTTGTTCTATTTTGAAGTCTAAAACACATTATTATTAACTGCAATCCACCCTACTGTGCAACGCAATACCAGAATTCACTTCTCCTAATTGTAACTGTGTACAAGTTGACCAACTTGTCCCAATGACCCTCTATCCTACTTTACTTGATATTTCTTTTATAATTTCCTTACCTTTGTTTGCATTCCAAAAAGCTGAATATTAGATTTTCAGGGCTGATCATCTACTTTTAATTATATTCTCTCAGTATCCACATCGTTGGAAATAACTTCTACTTTCGAAATATTTTCAACCTAGTATTTAGTTCATTTTTTTTTTAATTTTATGAGACAATTTTTCACTATATAGCCCAGGCTACCCTCAAACTCCCTAAAATCCTCCTGCTTCAGTCTCCCAAGTGCTGGGATGGCAGGTACACACCACCATACCTGGATTAACTCCTTTTTTCAACCTTCATTTTTCTCATTATTTAAAAAATTTGAAGGGTTCTTTCTTAAACTTATGACACTTAAGAAGTATTTTGTCCTTTTTTGATGAATGCAAACTCTCATTTTTTCCCTAGTATACTAATAAGTTTTATAAAATTTCATTCCTCTTCCTGCACTGTTTCAATCTTTTCTGAATTCCTTTATTTGTGTTTTCCTTGGTTCGTTTGCTTCAATTACTTTAATCCTGGATTCTTGTTTTAAATATCTCATCATTGTTGATAAACTCCTCCTAAAATACATGCTTCACATCTGACACTCAGAATTTCACTAATTTTCTTGTTTTTTTCATTTTTATAATCCATTCTTTCTCTGCTATACATCTCAAGGTAAGATATAAAGGGCAAGAAGAAGATAGTTTAATATGAAGGCAGAAGAGCAAACTGATTTAAAAATAACATTAATACAGTTCTTGACCACAGAGAAAATTAAAAAAATCACAAAAGTTTATCCATCTAACCATGTTTGTCTGCCAAATATCCTTGAAATTCTAAATTAAATTTCCATGAGATAAGCCCTCAGACACTAAGGAATATTCCATGAAAAATCCACAGTACAGATTTTTTACATGGCCCAACCCAAGCAGCTTTATGTATGCACTAATAGAATTCTTATCCAAGAGAATTTTACATTTCCAAAAGATAAGAAGCATTATTACTAGTATTACATATAATACTATTCAACCCAAAATGTGCTTACTAGGAACATTTTTAGGTTCAAAATAGTTATTCGATGACCCATTTAAAAGTATGTATTCATGTTTCTAGTCTTAAAATGATGCTTATCTAAAGTGTGGAGATTATATTTATATTATATATATATATATATATATATATATATATATATATATATATAATTGTACTGGGGATCAAATCCACAGCCTCACGCTTGCCAGGCACGCGCTTATACCACTGAGCTAAATCCCCAGCCCTGGTTATTTATAATTAAAGAGTACTGGACATTAAAAGAACATCATTACAGAAGCAATAGAATAATCTAGAGAAAAGACCTGTAATGCTAAATTGGGAATTTAAAGGCCTTCTATACAGACTAGGTTAAAGTGAATCTGATGCATACAAAGACAGGAATGTTGGATACATCAACATTCTGAAAAGAAAGAGAAAAATCAGAAGAAAAACTAAGAAATACAAATTCTATGTAGTTGATTTTTTGGAAAAAAAATACCCTGACCATACCCTTGATAATATCTGCTATTTACAACACACTAATTGAGCTGCCATAGAAACAGTTCAAGTAGACGCCTAAGCAGTTGACCACAGGTGGCTAACATAGAGTTGTTACTCTGTGCTTGGATTATGACTGCTGAACCATCAATAATATATTTTTCTAGAATCCCAAAGAGAAGAATCCATAATTATACGATAAGCAAATTACTATTCTTATATAAAACACAAAGTTCTCTTTATATTTATTTGGCAACAGTTGACATGTTAGGTTAGAGTTCAACATACCCTAGATTAAAAATCTCTGGTTGACCTCTTTCATCAGCTCTTTCACTTCTTCCTAGTTTGAACATAAAGGATATCTAGATTTGGTTATCACCATACAATTGGATGGACATATCTGCAGACAAATCAGTTTAAACCAGGATCATCTTGGTTATTCAGTTTTATTTTCATTTGAAAAATAGCACCCTATAAATTGAGACTCTCGTTAAATCACACATTTGAAAAAGAATGTACATGACATTTACCTAGTGTTTACTGATTTTATTTATGAAATGTTAAAGTTTAAAATCTAATATACATACACAAGTTACAAATTAGATTCCTAAAGTATTCTAATTTGTGCGATTTTAAATTACTTGTGACCTTGTGACCTTGATTGTTCACATACAGATGAGTACTTTAAATCATGAAGAAATGTTACTGTCCAGTCAATTTAATGGCCCAATAAGCTCACATTTAAATTACATCATGTGAAAATTTAGACAGATATAGCAATAATTTTTTGATTTATGTTCCTAAGTGGTCACTGAATAATGTCATTAAAAATTCAACATATATACCTACTTATGAAGTTATAGTTTTCATTTGTAAAACATGCATTCCTAATGTTTACCCCAACATGATAAGGTAAAATAAAGTCCTTGAAATTATCTTTCATATTTAATTCATTTTGGTAATATTCAAATTCTTTGTTATAGTGTATAATTCTTCAAAGACACTAACAAGGATTTTAATAAAATGGTACTGAGTTTAAATAATTTTTAGAGTTGTTACTACACATTTAATAATGGCAACCTAATATTATTCCAGTCACTTATTAAGTGTCACATATAAGTAAAAATAAGTTATCTTCTAGCATTCTTTTGTTTTGTTTTGTTTTTGTTTTTGGTACTGGGAATCAAACTCAGGACCTTGCACTTGCCAGGCAGGTGCTGTGCTGCTGAGCTATATCCCCACCCCCATTCTTTTTTTCATCATACTTTAAATTGACCTTATTATTGATGAAATTGAACCTCATGATTAATGTATATTTAAATATAAGATATTTAAATAAGATACTCACCATAACAGATGGGTTTTAGTTTTTGATTTCATTATCTCCATTTTAGTACTAAAAGTGGAAAAATTTTGGGGGGCAGGAGAAAGATTTCCCTCTGTAGGTATCATATGCTGGGAATATGTCACTACATCAAATTTTCATCATTAAAATCTAGTAACTTTTTACTCCACATACATACTAAATATAACGAAAGCTTATCTGCCAAAGTACAGATCTTATACTTTTTAATAGTATGCATAAAACCTGAAAATTGACTCTTTAATTAATATCAGGAAATGAAGATCAAGCAAGCCACTGCCCAGATGACACTGAGCTGATGAATGTTTTTAACATTCTTTGATATGTGTGGCCAGAACGTATTTCCACTTCCTCTGCCCTACACAAGGCTGCTTCTGAAACCCAATCACCAGAAACACCTTTAACAAACTCTTGTTTTCAAAAACCATAATGACACTGTTTTATGACACTGGACCTGAAATACTGAACCATCTCTCAAACACTAAAGTTGAACAAAATATATAAAAGATAATAAAAATTCTTTTCACTTAACCTTTAGTGGATTATTAGGAACAATAGCCATGAAACCTTACTTAAAACTTGTTACTAAGCTGGACATGGTGACACATGCCTATAATCCCAGCACTCAGGAGGCTGAAGCAGGAGGAGGACTGCTGTGAATTCAAGACCAGTCTACACTACATAGCAAGACCCTGTCTCAAAAAGACAAAATCAAAAAAGAAAATAAAAACCTTGCTACTTAAAAATAAAATAAATATTTTTGCATACTGGAAAGCAATTGTTATTTCTCTAAATCTAAATATGAATTCAAAGATTTATAAGGCAAGAAATATTCCTTTCATTGCTGATACACTCTTTATTCAACCATACACTTTGTTCCTTTAGAGTAACTGCTTTCTTTGTCCATCAACAGAGGAATGGATAAAGAAGATGTATTTAGGCACAATTGAGTACTACTCCTCAAGGAGGGATAAATCAAGTCACTCATAGGAAAATGAAGGCACCTACAGCCAATAATATACCGTGAATACAGAAGCTTAAATATCTCATGGTTTCCCTTATATGAGATACCCAAAGTATAAATAATTTAAAGAGCAAAATAAAAGATAAAATGTAGGAAATAGGGAGATAGATCTTTTGAAAATGGAAAGGGGACCAATAGATGGAGGAGGAAGAGGGGAAATGGAAGAAGAGAAGAAGTAGAAAGAATCAAGCTGTTTTATGTACATGTGCCCACTCCCCATGATGAATGTAATCGTTACACACTGTGAACATGGACTAACAAATTAAATTTCAAGAAATAAACTATTTAGGGCCAACTTCTGTCCCTCTTACACAGAAGCTTTTTTCTCTCAACTCTTCCCACTCTTAAAAACTATTAACTATTCTAGCTGACAAAATAAACAGAGCAGAGCTTTTTAGAAACTGCTATCACAGGCTAAATTCTAAAATTATTGACTCAAATAAAATTAAGTTTTCCTATTTCCTAGAAAAAAGTGCTTCTCACATATTATAGGGAGGATATATGCAAAGAACCACAACTTTATATGGAAGCAAAATCTTTAGTCAAGGTCCTTTTAGATTTTTGTGTAGTGAAGGCAACTGAAAGAAACAAATGCTAACCATAAACAGTACCTTTTGTAGTTTATGCTAAAAATCTAGCAAAAGGGTACAAGGCAGTGACAGAACAACCAGGCAAAAGGGAGAGGATTAGCCGTCCTACTATATAAATGTTTCCTGATTTACTACTATCATAATCATGAGAAAAGCAGCATATTTTCAAAGTAGGTCTAAATTTGAATTCATGTAACAAATCTTCTATCTTCCTAATGCTTTTAAAGCCTGAATAGCCATCATTTGTATATGTGCAGGCATTACATCATGTTAATTTTAAGCAAAATCCCCCATTTTAAATAATCTTATGGATGTCAATTTCTACTTCTTGAAAAAATTTCAGTGGCCCTGAAGCAAGGCCAACAGATTGCTTGTAACTGCTGGTTTCAAACAGGAGCCTAAAAAGAATTCTTTCTGTGGTCTGTTGGCCATTTTAGAATTTTGGAAATAGAATGGTCAATTCATCAGAAAGAAATAGCAGGTGAGTATAGTGGACTTTGGGGGGCCTACAGGGGAGACACCCTGGCGCCTCAGGACCTGCACCGTGTGTGCGGTTGACTCGGGGTGCCAGGAGAACAAGGAACTCCTCCCCTCTCTGGGGGGCAGCTGTGATCCTGCTGGCGTGTGGGATGAGAATTAGACAACTCACATGGTCCTGTCCCCCACCCTGTGCCCCCCCTCCCCCCTGCTTAGCAAGTGGGAGCCAGTGAACTGCACATCTTGTGAAAAGATTGGCTATGTTATTTAGTATGAGCTCCCCATATGCAAAGATAAGGACAACCATTTGGAAGAAAACAAGAGACAATATAACAGATAGTGAAGATCTCTGGTTGTCTAGCTTTGAAATTTATGCTTTCTTATGTCCTGTTCTGTTCTGTTTTGTTGTGTTTAATTTTACCCCCTTTTAAAATAAAATTTTTAAAAAAAATAAAATTTTCCTATTTATTGACCTTTATGTAAGTTTATAGAATTAAAAAAAAATCCTATGACACTAAAAAAAAAAACAAAAGAAATTTCAAGTATTTCTCAGTAGCTCCCATGCTGCAACCCCGTATTCCCATGGCTCTGTTGTAGAATGAATAAGGACAGTGTTGAGAAACCTTCTTCTCTATACGCATGAAAACTATGATACAAGTCCTGGGGCAGGTGGTGCTTCTAATAATTATTGGTGATTTTCTATGGAACATTAAATTCTTAGGTACCTATGACTTCACCTGAGGACTGATAGTAGTAGTTCCAAGCCAGAGAAAAGTCTGCCTCAACATCCTATTAATCACCATGGTTGAGATGCTATCTCAACAACAACAACAACAACAACAACAACATCAACCTCCCTAAAAAATTTTAAAACTTATCCCCCGAAATCACTGACCATTCCTTTGGTTAAATCAACATGAATAGCACATCTCAAATCAATGAAATAGCACTAAGAGTTTTAAAGGAAGACATAAATCTGCATAATTACAGTACACTTAAAAGATCTTTAAACAACTTGCATAGAGAGCAAAAATGAAATTATTCTGAATCTGTCAAAGTCGAATTAAGAATCTATCTATAGGCTGGGCACAGTGGTGCACTCTTGTAATCCCAGTACTTAGGAGGCTGAGAGTGTTACAAATTCCAGACCAGCCTGGACTACAAAGTCAGCCCAAGACCAGCCTGAACTGCATAGTGAGACCCTGTCTCAAAAAGACAAAACAAAAAGAATCCACCTATAATTCTTATATATAAAAACTGAAATACTGTAGTTTACTTAATGTTATTATTTTACTAAGTCATTGAACAAAGTGGTGCTTGTATCTGTTAAAGTAGCACTGATATAAAAAGTTTTGTATCTAGAGTCAAGATCTCATTATTTTTATAGATCAAATACAATTCTAGAAGTTACAGAAGTTATTTCTGTAAATCCTAGAAATTCTGAAAGTTATCCTTTCAAATCATACTGGACAAAAATCAACTGAGTATCTTCTGATGATAAGGTCCATTTTATCATTAAGGAATTAAAGTACATTTTCTGCTTCATGGGAATGGTGACAAAACTTCATGATTACGTTATATTCAAAGGAAAAAATAAAAACTTTAAAACTCAAAATAATTATTTTAGTAATTATTATTGCCTAAGAACATTAGAGGCTAGGATGTACCGAGGTGGTAGAGTGTGTGCTTATCATGTGTAAGGCCGTGGTTGAAGAAAGGAGAAGACAGCTGGAAAGGAGGAGAGAAAGAAAACAGGAGGGAGAGAGGAAAGAAGGCAGAGGAGAGGAGAGGAGAGGAGAGGAGAGGAGAGGAGAGGAGAAGAAAAAGGTGAAGAGAAGAGAGGAGAAGAAAAAGGAGAAGAGAAGAGAGGAGAGGAGGGGGAAGGAAGGAAAAAGAAATAGAATAGATTTTATATTTTCTAAAAAAAAAGTCAAAAGAATGAACAAATGAAAAAAGCAGCAGAAATTAAAATTCAAGGACTTGGTAAAATTTCATCCGAGATGCATCTAAAATTCTGTCCTAGTTCTTAAATCACAAAAAGAATAGTATCTTTCTAGAGTCTAAGAAAAATGTGTGAAGAAAGGTTTATAAAATGCAAATTGGACTATAAGACCTCCTTTCAGTGCAAATTACTTTCTCTGTATGACTTGGCTAAATGAGGATGCCTTGATGCCCTCATTGGTAAATCTCTCAGTAATTTCCCCTTTTGGTTGGACATATGTTTAGCAAGTGGACATTCTATCTTTCACATCTCAGGTAGGAGAAAAGAGAACTGGTAAGACAGGAAGGCTGAGCTGTCTTTTGGGTATCCCACTCAAGGCTGCAGGCAGTTGATGACACCAAGAAGGAAGCACATGTAAGTTGCATTCCTGCTAATAAGGACTGAGACAGACAAACATACAGGGAATTGTTCCGTAAGCATCTTCACAGTGTTGTCCAAAGAAAACCTCTCCAAAAGAGATTCACCTTCTGGACCTCACCCACCGAGGGCATTAACCAGAGATAACCAGTAACTCACAAGGGAGGACAGGCTTCATTGAGTAAATCCTACGTGTTCAAAGGGGAGAAGGAAGACGGTGGCAAAATGGAATATTAAATTCCTCCCTGTATTTCAAATGTCTCAGGCTGTAGTTAAGGAATGGATGAATGACAAAGTCTGAATCAAATTTGAGGTTAATTTTTAAAACAGAGCTAGACTTTTAAACACCTAATGTGACCAGAAAGATTTGAAACCTATTGAAGATATCACAGCAGGATGATAAAGTAGAATTCAGCATAGCTTAGTTAGACACGGGGTGGGGAAAAATAAAAGTATTTCATTATATATATTTCATCGAGCTGATGTTCCTTAATTGCTATAATTTTACTTAGAAATGAACAGAACACTTAATTTTTTTAAATTGAAAAAATTAATAACCTCAAATAATTTAAAACAGAAATCAATTGCCTTACCAATGGCTAAATTCTGCATTTAATTAATTCTAATTTCTGAATTTAATTAATTTCTAATTTAATTTCTAATTTCTGAATTTAATTAATTTCCATGGTTTTGAAAACTGTTAATGAGGGCTGGGGATTTAGCTCAGTGGCATAAGCACCTGCATGGCAAGTGTGAGGTCATGAGTTCGATCGCCGGTGCCGCCAAAAAAAAAAAAACTGTTAATGAAATTTTTGATGTACAAAAACATAAAATATGACAAAGTATTCATAAAATGAGTTGATGTTTTGATATGTGTGCATGTTGTATAATATTTAATTTGGGTTAAATATACCCTTCTCATCAAACATTTACCACTTCTTATGGTAAAAATTTTCAAAATGCTTTTTCCTAGCTTTCTGAAATACGCAGTACCTATTTTTATAATCATGCTACTGTGCAACAGTACTTTAGATGTTCTTACTCCTAAACAACATTAACTTAGTACCCATTGATTAACCTTTTCCCATTTCTCTGTACTCCCTACTTTGCCCAATAAACACAATTCTACTGTCAATTTCCATGATACTAAATTTTCCAAGATATATAAGATTGTGACTTACTTCAGTGGGCTTGGCTTATTTTATTTAAAAACATAATAATTTCCATTTCTGTCCATGTTTTGCAAATGATAATATTCATTCATTTTATGACTAAATACTACTCCATTGTGCATAAGCATTGCGCATGTCATTCTCTTTATTCATTAACACATAGATTGTTTCCATCTTTTGGCTATTATGAATAGTGCTGTATTGAACATGGAAGTGCAGATGTCTCTTTGCAATACTTAATTTCACTTCCCTTGGACACATACCAGTAATGGGTTGGTTGCATTATATGGTAGTTCTGTTTTTAATTGTTTGAGGAACCTCTATACTGTTTTCCGTAATAGCTGTACTTTTACCATTTTTCACTGTTCAAAGAAGGAACATGAAAATAAATTTTAAATAAATGATATTGCAATTGATCAGTTCTAACTACAAAATTCCTAGTAAGTTCATGGTTTCCAGAAAAAAATACTCATTTTTTAATTTAACAAACTAGTTTGAAAAGTCAGCATATAATATGTTACATGATACTGAACCACAAAGAAACAGTTGCTTAATCTAACCCTAAATAAGCGAGGGTGTCATCATTGGCACTGCACTAGTACCAAGTACAACAGAGTTCTTCACGGATGAAGGACTGGAAGGTCTTGTTTTCCTCTGTACCCTTGGTAGCCAGTCTTGTGCATGACACGTAAGTGCTCTACACTGAACATTCAACATTCAAACAGGGAATCTGTGATAGGTAACGGTTACCTTTGATTTTCCTTTCATGTACATTAAAAAGTAAATCTCATGCCTTTACAACTTTACATTTATGGCTGTGGAATTCTAAAGATATACATGACAGAAAGCAGTATTACAATGCATGTACCTCAATTTGGACATTGAATAAGATATAAATAAACTGATAAATCAACAATATAAAGAAATTAAACTTACTTCATGACACAGCATTTTAACAGGTTAAAAGAAATAAAGGGCAACAAATTACAAGGACAAAGAATCTTCCGTGCTCTGATATGCATTTATGAAAGGCTCCTAGGAAAGTCATTTCAACAGATAGCATCAAAGATTAAGTAATTGATGTTTTCTAAAAACATTAATCTATAATAAAATACCAGAAGATCATAAATAAATTCTGATTTGGCTTGTATAATATTCATTCATCAAAATTTAAAATATACTAATAAAGAAATTTTTATCACGTATATAATTCTGTGATAGTCACTGAATCATCTTGAAAAACAAATTAACATTTTATAGCCTAAAATGAATATACAGAAAAGACTTTATGGTTGTATTGCTCTGTTTTCAGAACAGAACGCATCATTTTAATAAAAATATATCTTTTAGAGAATAATATTTATCTAGATTAATCTTATTTACATCGCTTTTGAACTTTCCGTAACAGTGCCTTATACCTATTCTTTTTTCCATTTTGAGTAGAAAATAACCTACTCAAAGTGTAAATAAAATAAATGGCATGTATAGTGTTTTTGCCTGAATTATGTAAAGGATTTCTTAAAACATTGCTTTATTACTCCTTTCATTTTTAAGAAGAGACATTCAGAATCTAAATGCATTCAGGATGGTAAGTATCACTAACAGAAAATGTGCGAAGTACACAGGGACAAACAGTACTGAACTCGCACCCCATTTTCAATGAGCTTACATCCAAGCTTTCCTACTTACTAGCTACAGTGTGTAGGGCAAGTCACTTGACTTTTTTATGCTTCATCTTTATTTGTAAAGTGCGTGCAACAAAACTTACAGAGTTGTTATTAAAGTCGAATCACAAAATAAATGGAAAATACCTCATAATGAGTGGCACATATGTTACTTACAAAAAACAGTGATCATCATACTTTAATAAGTATAAATCAAGTTTAAAAATTTAATCAAGTATAAAAATTTCATTGTCTTTTTGGGTTCCACTGATCACAGTGCCTATAAAAGTCCATAAATGTATATTCTCATTCCAGTGCCCTTAAATTCTATGCCCTTCTACCAATGCTCAAATTTAAAGTTAGGCACGGAGAGGTAACTGAATAAACTGGTGTTGTGATTACCTGCATCTATATCACAATATATCAAGAGTACTTGACACAGGGACTCTATAAAGATCTTTTCTCAATTCAACATCATTCATACTATGCGGGGAGTTAGTGTTTGGCACTGAAGACTTCACACAGAACAACACTTAGAGAAATGGGTGCACAATTGCCATACAGTAGAATGCAAGCAATCGGCGAGAGGCACATCACACCTGTGATTTCACTGAGGCAATCTCTTGGGGCAGAGAGAAAGGTACAGGAAGCAAGGTGGAGCTGTGAAGGGTGAGATGCCTCGCATGTGTTGCACTGTTTTTTTTTAGTGGCCAGGGCTTTGACCTTGTTCACATTTATGACTCGGTGCCATTAGCATCTAGTTTCAGATCACTCTCTATTTAACCTCACCCTGGTCATGTTTCTTACTTCCTTCTACCTCTCCAACTTGACCTCTCCATTCTGAAAACCAAATACAGGTTCTTGACACCTGTCTCTCACATTTCAGTGCCTGTTCATGTGTCCTGTTCGGCCTCAGTGAATGACCATCTCACCTCTCTGCCCAGAGTTCAGCCTTGAGAGAATATCTACTGACAGGGTCAGAATTTCCTTCCCAATATGGAACTGAGTCTGTTCAAAGAGCAACGCAGTTCCTGGTATTTTTTCAATGCAAATACAGTGGTCACTAGTGAACTTGGCCTCCAACCGCTTGTAAAAAACACTTTCAATCTATATTCGTTAAATACTAATGTCCCAGATCTACCACAATCCACTGCACAGAGACAAAGTTCTCCACTAAGACAGGTCTTTTCCTCAAATCTGTGTGAAAGTCCTTCACAGCAACCCACTCTCTGTATGCTTAGCGCCAATGCCAGGGAATGTTCAAGCTTTCCCTCGAGAGAAATTAGACAAAGTCCCTGAATTTTCATTCTGTTCAAAGAAATCTAAACTTCCAGTAACTTCAAAAATACAATGAAGTTTTCACTAACAAAAACAAGATGTGAACTTAGTCAGCAGAAATTTATCCTCCATATATTCAGTGTTGCATATAACGAATTATGAGCATGATGAAATATGATACAGAAAATACACTTAAGAGATTTGTAAATCAGATATGAAAATATGTCCAAGTATTAGAAGGTTGATACATTATGAATGATAACTGAAATTAAATATAATCAATGTAAATTGGGACATAAACTTCAATGCTCAATAGGATTTTAAAAGAAAAGGGAAAAACAGACATACATTGTTTCTGGTCAATGAAAATTACTGATACTGAAGGGATTTTTGGAGCTAAGAAATTTTTACTATCCTGTGACTTGAATGTCAAGCTGAGGGGAGGGAAGCACAGATAGTAAAGCTTTATGTAGAAGAAGGTAGCTTATAGCAATTATCTGAGGCTTAGTTATAGTGAATAAGCAGAATTTGATTAATTCTTTTTTATCATCATTTGATGTCAGTTCTTCACTGGTAGCTATTCTACTATTGCCCCAAATTTTCAAAAATATCTATGTTAGCTGACTCATGAAATATTTTTCTTTCTTTAGTTGACTTATTTCAGTTAGCACAGTACTCTTAGGGTTCACCTATATTGTAGTATATGACAAACTTTTCTTCTGTTTTTATGGTCAACTAGTATTTCATCATGTGCATATAACATATTTGCTGTGTCCACTTTTCCATCAATGAACAGTTAGGTTGCTTCTCTTGACTGTTGTGAATAATGCTTCAGGATCTAAAATAGCAAAAATTTTAGAGAAAATGGTAATTTCCAGGGCTTGGGAAAAGGAAAAATTGAAAGTTGCTATTTAACAGCTAGAGAGTTTCAGAAATGCAAGATGTAAAAAGTTCTACTGTATAACAGTGTGCATATATTAACAACACTATATAGTTAAGTAGTCTATAAAAAGTAGACTTCTTGTTATATGTTTTTTCATATTTGTGAATGTTTTTTCACATATTTTTTCAAAAATCTACTTTATACTAAGCCCATCACTGATGTTAACATGCTCTTCTTTTAAAATGTATATATGTCCTCATGGATTTTGGTTGTTTGTGCCCAGCATGAATTACATTGTTCTGATAATCAATGAAGAACTCGTCAAGTGATCAGGATAAAGGAATGAAGGTTGTATAGGGAAAACAGAACAGGTGACTAGCTAGAAAGTGTAGGAAACTTCTCATACGATCCTTTGAGATAAAGAGCACTTAATTTCTGAAATCAATAATGCATAACAACAAGATTCATAAAAATGTAGCCAAGGTTAAAATAAAACAACTCCTAAATTACAATAAAGCTTTAAATTACTAAGCTGTATAACTTTCACATGCAAAAACTTAATTTCTCTCCTTTATAATTTGCATTTCCCTTAAAATATTGTTGTTTTCTCTCAAACATTTTAAAAAATGCAGTGTTATTTTTGGTATAAGCACTCTGCAGGAATTCTGCTATCAATTCACCATCAACTTCCATGGTGTCCCCTTTTTCTTAAATATCTAGAGTTTAAATGTCTGTCTCCAAAAATATACAATTGTCCCACATCTACATTATGTGAATGGAAAGTAGGATGGATAAGACTAGAAGAAAACATAGAGGCAAAACAGGTCATATTTATTTATTATTCTCGGTAAAGTAAAATCCAGACTGTTTTAGGTCGATGCCTATATTTATGGGCCCTAAAACTTAGGGGTATCTATTCTGTTCCAGAAGAGAAAGAAACAAAATACATTTGAAAAAAGTGTTTGGATCTCAAAATAGCTACAGATTTTTTTTAATCAGAAGATAGAAACAGTTCATGCAAATAAAAGAGCTCAGAGAATATATTTTATTTCTGTCCTCCACACTTTACGGGAGGGAGTATTGTTTTTAAAATTGAGGGTAATACTCTCAAGCAAAAATTAACCATCATGAAATTTATGGTATCTTTCTCTTTCAAGCACTGTTCACTTTCAGAGACAAACCACAAAAACTATCTTAAAAGTATATGTGAAAACAATAAGCACCAAATCTGACAAATTACATAAAAATCCAAGCAAAATTTTACATACATTTTCAAGAGTTCTAACAATCTATATGAAATAGCAGAATGCCACCTCAGATAGGAAAGGGCAAAACATTTGTACAACAAGCAATTTGTAAGAGATACACAAACAAAAATAAACTAAAATGGTAAACATTTAACCATACTGTTATCAAACACATGCAAAATAAAACAAGAATAGGTTTTATGTTCTTTGCTTTTGCTTCATATAAAATACCAGAACGGGCCATACAGCTCTGACAAAAGCACCAACTGCTACCTATTTTCCACATTGTAATTCGACAATCTGAATTAGCAACCTTCAGGGTAAGCTATTTTTTTCTAATAATTTACCTTTAAAAATGAATAAACAGTAGGAGTTAAAGACTTAAGACTGAAGTCGCATAATCCTTGATCTAAGTCTCATGTCCCTCCACTATTTACGAATTCTGTGAATATGTACAAATTATTTAACACTTTTTTGCTTCACCCCATCTAAATATAGATTTCCTCAGTCATATCCTTGAATGAAGGTAAAGAAAAGTTGCTACTCAATAACATGCTTTCATTTCACTGGGAAAATGCAGGTAAAATAATTAGCATACTATCTGGTACTTGATAAATATGCAGGAAATCTTGGTGATCATTAAGATATCATTATTATAAGCAAATGAGTATAAACTATGGGGATATTCTTTCAAGTATTGTGAATAACAGCAAAAACATGGTTAGAACATATTTTAAGGGAATACATTTTGACATTGATTATTAATCGCTCTCCCAAAAATTGTGCTCCGCTTGTACTACAGAAACAAAACATTTACCTAAGTAGCCGACCATCCAGAACAAATGCTAAACTCTCCTTCTTCCTCATGGACATGTGGCTATATCCCAGCTAAGTGAAACTCGACCTCTACACTGTACCGCTACAGGGATTAAGCAGGCCCAGATCTGTCCTGATCTCTGCTTACCTGATGGAATACCAAGATGCTTGTGAGCCACTCTGGGCCTGTGGAAAAGGATAATGCTTCAGGGCTAGTAGAACAAGATAAAAAGAGAATTAAAGGGCTTCGGATTTCCACACTGTGGCACGCAAACCATCTCCACTGCCTGTTGGACAGTGATCCTTCAATCTGGATTGACAGGGTAAAGAGAAAGAAACTTGTTTCTCATTTCTTGTTTGAACCACAGTCTTGTATGGTTGCCTTAACATGCAATCAAACTGTTTAAACATATTTTTAACTTACACAACAATTAAAGATGATAATGCTTAATGACATGATTAATTTTTTGTGATATTTTAAATTCAGGAGGCAGATTACAGTCCCATTTGTGTAGGTCACTCTTTGTTAAAAATGTCCCTTCCCTCATTTCTTCCCTCCCTCTCTTCTTCCCTCTATGCCTGTGTGTGTATTTAGAAAGTGTCAGAAGAAAGTGCGCTAAATTATTAAAAACATCAATCTCTGAGGAAATTATGGGTGAAATTTATTTTAATACATTTTATGCATTTTGTGAATATTGGCAAAGATTGTATATAATTTGATAATGAAAAATAATTTTCATAAGTACAAAGAAAATCACTACAATGCAAAGAATGCCATCTATGGTGGAAAAGCTAGCGTGATTCTTAATTTTTGAATTATTACTATCTCTAATTCTGGGCAAATCACAAATGGCTGATCAGAGAAACTGGAGTATTCTCTTACAAGTTACTGACATGCCTACAAAACTCTAACATACACCAAGTAGATTAAATTTTCTTGTTATATGTTGAACTAGGAAAGCCAAAATTAATATTTGTGAAATGATTATCTAAATACTATACTTTCAAATAAAGTTTTTTAAATGTATGTATTTCTTTGACTCCTGAAGGAAATTGATGTCATGTATAGTCTAGTATCTCAACAAACAAAATTCTGCTTCTCTTCTTGTAACCATGTAGGCATTGAGCTTTGAAGAAATCAAACTTTACTCCAATTTCACACCCTGCCTTCTTTGTGGCAACCATTACATGTGCCAGATCTGACAGAAAAGAAATAGTCTTCAAGTGGAACTTCACATTTTTTTCTTTACATCAATTCATTACATAAAATAAAGACCATGTGTTTTATAAGAACAAAGGCTGTAATTTTGTTCATATGCTGTTCATATGTGAAGAAAAATAGGCATCACATATATGCTTTGACATGTAAAGCAGGCTAAGTATCCTTTAAGTGATTATTTCATGAATAATGAAACAAAAATGATAAAGTTATGGTTTTAAAGTTGTATTGCTTTAAAATTGTATTGCTTTAAGGCATAAAAAGTAATCCAAATTCATTTTATATGGATGTTTGTCATATGTTTGTTTTAAGACAATAGCTACAAGTAATTTAAGAACTGTTACAAAACAACAAATTTACATCAACAATGGCAGGGAACAGTGGCAGAGAAGGTGGAGATAATTGGTTTGTGGGGCAGGAGGTGAAAGGTGCTGGGTGGTGGGCAATGTCTTATGTTGCTGTAGGTCAGATGGGAAAGAAGACTTTCCCTCCTTACAACTAGAGAAGAAAAATGTAAAGTAGTACACTTGTTAATGACTAGAAGAATAAAAATATGGGTTTCATTATTACCTGCTTTTGAAGTCTTATAATGTCTCCAATGCTTTGCTTTTATTAATGTTGTTATATACTGCTGAGACATCATGGTAACCATTGTAGGTCACCTTTTATTACGGTTATATATGACTTGTTTGCTTCATGCTTTTGTAGGAATTGTTTTGTTTTATCTTGCTTTGTTTTGTTTTTACCTCTAATACAGAAAGGATAGATATACATGTAGAGACTCATGCATGTGTAGAGCTTATAAGCAGTTTACGAGAACCAACTATGTAACACATGTTGAAATCAACTACTTTGAAGAAAAAGAGACACTACAGTACCCAGTGCTGATTCCATAATGTCATGATGTGTAATCCAGCAAAATTATCATTCTTTGTTCAAAGTGATTTTAGCTTGTTTTGTTTTGTTTAAGTTCAACACACATGAAGGTATGGACAGCTGTTTTTAGGAGAATGAGAGATACTATGACAGCCATTCTCGGCTTCCCTATTGTCTGGTCTTGAAGACCTGAAACACCCTCCTCATCCTGCTCATATCAATTCCATACTATGTTGTTTCATGTGAATTCCCTGTATGTGACAATATGGACAACTATTTGGAAGAAAACAAGAGTTAATACGATAGAGAGTGAATAACTCCGATTGTCTAGTTTTGGAATTTATGTCCCTTACATTGCTGTCTTGTGATCTGCTTTGTTCTGTTTTGTTGTGTTTAATTTTATCCTTTTGATATAATTGAATGTATATTTGAGTGGGTAAGATGGATGACCATATTGCTGGGGTTTTTTGTCAGATCGTGGAACAGAACTCATAACAGACTCACTGTTTTGGCGGACATCTACTTTACATATTTTAACTTTATAATTTGAACAACTGTTTCCAAGAAGTCAGTATGTAATTTGTCAAGTAATAATCTCTTAGGTTTTTTTGTTGTTGTTCTTTTCCTTTTTTCCTTGGAATTCTGTATTGTTGCTACCCTTTATTCTGTTTTGTTTTGTTTTTCTTTCTTCTCTTTAAATAAAATTAAAAAAAGAATAAAAATATGGCCAAGGAAAAGATAAATGCAAAAAAATAGATAATACAAAGGGAAAAAAATA